>VZTZ01017424.1:0-73244 GCA_013400955.1 Drymodes brunneopygia
TCCAGATCATCAATAAAGATATCTGTGAGGGTGAAAGATTCTGGGTTTTGAATTAGAATTCTGGGGTAACTTGAAAATGGAGTAAGGTTTTGCTGGCTGTACTCATCTCAGTTATCCTTGTCTTGAGGTGGTACCAAGCAAATTTCACCTTGCAATTCCTTCCAGGTACAAGTGGTAATATTATTACTACTGAAGTGAAAGCTGTAACTTCATTTTATGATAAAGCAGAAGGTTCTATAAGACAAAGAGTAAGGAATTAGGGGCAAAAATCTGTCATGATGGTAAAAAGAAAGTTTCACAGAAAACTGTTATGTAACACATATACTTTACAGAGCTGGAAAAGTGCAAAGTTTACTTAAACAGAGACCAAAGTCATGAAGCACTAGGCAGAATTATCTTTAATAATCTGTGCTTTTTATTCTGTCATTTGCTTTGGATATGAGCAAAAAGTGCCAGAACTAAAAATGCCAAGGAAAGCTTGGTTCTATTCATGTTGTGAGACTGTTCAGATATAGAAAGTAGGAAAAATCTCAAAGAACTTTCTGTTTTCAAACTTTTCAGCTCCATTTTTTCTGGCCTAGAAGCCTAGCTTGTACAGATGCATTGAGACAAACATGAAAACTATATAATTTGTCTTTAAGAGAGATTACATTTATTCTATATTTAGATGTAGAAAAATGAAATCAGAGTGTTCCCAAATATTGTTTAATAAAGAAAAAATGCAGTCATGTTTCTTATTCACTGTTTTCCAGTACCTTGGACTTTAACAAGATGTTTCATAATTTCAGACAAACTCCCTTAAATTAACAAATAACATTATGAGTGCCAGTAAGGATGCTTGTTAAATATAACTCCGCATTTTTGTATCAAAACCAACAGACACAATTGTCTTCAATCTAGAAATCTTACATAATGACTTTTAACTAAAACTCCCACTGAAAGCCCTTAATGAAAATTTAGATTTCACAGTATTTGTGGCATTCCTTTTATAATACACCACATTCTTGAACAGCTTCTTTAGAGAGAAAGTCTTGTGGTACACACAGACATGTCAAAAGATTCCTCTCCCGTCACAGTCTTGCAGCTGATCAGCATTCCTGAAGCATCCTGGAATAGAATGCTTCCAGCAACTCTAGGGACCACAGCAAGTTTCCAAAATGTTTTTATTAGAACTTGATAAACAACGTGATAGTAATATATTAATCTTGATGAGAAAATATGTTTTTCATTTAAAACAGCAGTTTGGTTTGGAATGAAATTTTGTCTCTGAGTGGTGACATGGAGATAGATTCCCAATTCTTATTCCTATGAATTCTGCAGCCTGACCCAATTGAAGCTATACTGACATCTGCTTTGGTTGCCTTTTTCTCTAGTGACATTTTCCCCCCTATCTAGTTTTATTCCTTGACTCCAGCTGTCCTTATATGACCTTAAAAATGCTGAATTCTGTATCCCAGTTTTATCCTGGCTTTACTTGGTAGAATTTACTTTGAAAGGAGCACATGGATATATGGGTCTTGTCATTTTAAGCCCAGTTGGAGACAAAGTGCTATGCAGCCACTTGCTCAACCTCCTCTCTTCCCCTACTCCAACCTGGTGGAATGAGGAGAAAAGTCAAAGTAAAACTTGCAGGTTGGGATAAAAACAGTTTAATAATTGAAAAGAAAGCAAAATGTAATAATAATGGTAAATAATATTAATAATGATAATAAAAAGGGAAAAAACCAAGTGATGCACAATGCAATTGCTCACCAGTCACTGACTGCTGCCAGGCCACCCTTCCTGAACCAAGATCTGCCCCTTCTGGGTAACTTTCTCAAGTTTATATATTGATCATGATGTTTTATGATGTGGAATATCCCTTTGGACAGTTTGGGTGACCTGTCCCAGCTGTGCTCCTTCACAGTTNTGTGAGGATGAATAAAAAATGAATTTTCAATAAATAGAAATGAATAGACATTTAAAATTTAATAAAATTATTTCATTTCATCAGGTTCCCTGTTTGTCCATTTTCAACTGACTCAAGCAATACAAACACTTTAAACTGATTCTATCACTGCTACCAGTGCTACCGTTTCAGTAAAAAGTTTTATCATTAGTATTCCCACCCCAAGAATGGCTTNGTGCTCCTTCACAGTTTCTTTTGCTCACCGCCTCACTGGCAGAGCATGAGACAAGGAAAAGTCCTTGACTTATGATAAACGTGACTTAGCAAAAACCCCAAAACATAAGTGTGTTATCCATTCTCATTCCAAATCTAAAACACAGCATTGGAACAGTAACTGAGAAGAAACTAACTCTATCCTAGCTGAAAGCAGGACAATAGATTAATGCAGAGCAGGTGATATGTGAAAAAGAAAAAGGGAGAGTATTTTGAGTAAAACATTTTGTACCATATATATATACATACATACATATATATACACCACACATTTCTGACATTTTTCCATGTGTATCTTTACTCCTAGAAGGACATGATTTGAAGCCTTACTCCTCCAAGGCTAGCAAAATAATAAACTAAATCTGAATATATTTGCAGGTAACTTTCTCAACCCTTTCAAGTCCAAATCAGATTATATTTATTATAATTNTCAAATTGTAATTCTCAAGTTATCAATGACGTGGCTATTTCACAAAGTATTTGCTTCTTTAAGCACATAGTCTCCCAATCACACAGATTTCACAGTGATCAGTGTAAGGCAAAGGTAGAAAGGGTTGGAAACTCTAGATCTTACACAAGATTCACCAATTCAACTGTTCTTCCTCCTTGCTCCTCCAAAAGATGTATTAGATATGTTTTTTATTTGCTAAATGATGGCCTAGAGCAGGACATAGTGAACATGAAGACAGATTCCTTACAGCTACGACTGTTAATTTATCCATTAACGCCCCTGGCAAAACACTGTTGGAACTGACACGCATGAATGATGGGCTCCCTCAACTAGTAGCTCATCTTTCAAAAAGTGGTCGTGTATCTCTAGCTCTGTTTTCAGTGCTGTCTGTGTCTGAGTCCCTGCAGCTGGTAGTATAAGTCGTTTTGCACCAGCTTCATTCTGGATACTGTATTATATCTAATGTTTAACCCACACGAGCCTTAGGGCTAGCCAAGATATGGGTGATCACTGCCTGACTATTCCCTCTTTCTGCTTTTGTTATGGGATCAGAAAAACCAGACTGATTCCTGCCTACGTTGCATTCCTGTCCTCTTTGCACCCCTAGAACAACATCAAGGTCTCAACTGCAAGGGTTTGGAGCATATGAGTGTTGGAGGGATCCAGCAAAAACGTTCTTGTCTCTTAGGCCTCTTATAGCTGAATAAAGTCCTGTGACAAGATTGGCATTTGACACTTTAAATTTTTATTGTACAGTATTGTCTTCTATTTATCAATATAATCCCATAAAGTATGTTGCGTAAATAAATAAGAATTGTAACCACAGGTGGTCTAAAATGGTAATTTGACCTCAAACATGTTTCATGTACAGAATTTTATCTGGGTTTTTAAACTATGATTCCTCTTGCTTTTGACATTTTTACTGTGACTAATCTATGATTTTCCCCATAATTTACCATATCAGAGTCCAAACCTAATAACATTATATATTGTAAAACCACTATGCCTGCAACTATGTAGGGTGACACAAAATTATTGTATGGTAGCCTTCTCCATCATCCATTAGACAGGAGTTCACCCAGGAAATAGTCTTTTTCAAAGCTTCTTATTATATAATTTCTGTTTCTACTCTATTTCTTTCTCTACTCCACTGACTGACACCTGCTTTATAAAACTGCCTTAACAATGCAGACTCAATTAGTGCTCCCTGGAGAGCAGTGTGGCCGTGTGGCAATGATCTTCTGCCATCTTAGAGTCACTGACAAGGCCAAGTGACAAATAGTACATTATGGCTGTTGGCACCATACCTGAAGCTGTGGATACAAAGCAGGATACACAATTTTCTGATGCTGCAAAAACTTTTTTTACATACTTGGAATCCCACACCCAAGCAAATTTTCCTGTGTGTTTTATGTTTAAAATTGAGGAGAAATGCAAAAAAAAGTTCAAACATAGGGACATACATTTGTTGTGCATATTCTGTCTAAAACTAAAGTAAAACTTTGTTTCATAATACTTCTAAAGTTAAAGCAAAAATTACTTACTTTCAGTATGCTTTATGTGTAGCTAAGCACTTACATTTTAAAAGTATGTAGTATTTTACTACTTGGATTACAGCACTGAATATACTTAGATGTTTTTAATTTATAAATCATGATCAATGACATTATTTTCATTTTCAGTATCTTGTCCTCCATTTCTTGTAGAAAGTTGCTTAGAAAATAAAGCCACGTGAAATAGAACACAGAAGCTCATTTTGGAGGGAGATAGGTTAATTGAACTCACCTGGCTTTTTCTAGCCAAGAAAGAAATTCCTTCTCCTGTGAGCTTCCAGAACTTCCTTGTTTGATCAGGTCACTGAGCAATGAACATTTTTGCAGAGTTATGCCCACAGTTCAGAAGAACAGGGACACCTAAACTCTTGAAACACATAACAGTCTCTCCCAAATGGCTCTGGATGGTGTGGCAGAGACAGCCAATGTAAATGATTTTGTGCATGGGTAAAGGGAATAAAAGGGAAAAAACCACTATCACAGCCTGCTCTCTGAGCTGAGTGCTTCTTACCACATCGACTGTATACAATATCAGGCATACTGATTGTACCCTTGGCTCTAAGGCAGAAACTTCCAGTTATGTTTCCACAAAGTACAAGTCCTAAAATGCTTTCAGATTAGATTTCCATTCCTTGTTTCTAAACCCTGATTGAACTCTTGAACCCTCAAGTTGAGAGATATGTATGCTTGGGATGATTTCAGTTTTGTTTTGTGTTTAACCTGTTTCATAATTTCAAGCTTAGAACTCACACTTCTGAATTCAAATGAGTCGGAAACCTGTGGATTTGCCCCTCAGTTTTTTGCAGTGGGCTATATGTGGGTCTCTCATGAGGGACAGACTTTAAATAGAATCACAAAGCTTGTGAAAAGAGGCACTGGAGCCTACAGGAAACCAAGGGCAATGCAGTACATTATCAGGTCTCTCCCAGTATGACAGATGATCCACTTCATTTATCATCTTTCTGGCCCTGTGCTGGACTTTCTCCATAGTGTTCATGTCTCTTGTACTGGCAAGCCCATCACTGAAAAGAGCACTCTGAGTACAGCCTCACTAATTCTAAGTAGAAAGGAAGGATTAGGATAGAAATGATATTAGAAGAATTAGGGGTGAGGAGAAATTTACAGACAGGTTAAACTGAGAGAAAAGTATGCCAATAAAAGACACAAAGGCATAATAGAGCAGTTCTAAGACAAGAAGTACAAAACCCCACAAAGTAAAGGTATGACATAGCTAGGGAAAAGAAAGAACAAACATAACAGAGAAATTTCAGCTGGAAATATTTTGTGGTTTCTTCTGTAAAAATTGATTGAAAACATTACAATGTAAGCATGCCTCCTGATATGTACAAGAATATACATAGGTTACAAAAACTTCCATAACCCCAGTTAATGAGTTGAGCCACATGGTCAAAAAATGCTGAAGTTATGGTTCCCAGAGTAACATTAATTACATTTTCTCACTTTTATTTATGACATAGTCCAGAGTTCACAGAATATTAACCATACTAAGAAAAAAGCATGCATGCATGTGAATGTCTTTGGGGAAGAGGCGCAGTTTAGGGAGTCTTAGATCTTAGTTTTGGACTCGACCTGATTTTTGAACATAGTTCTAAGATAGTTGTTGTGGACAGCATAAAACTAATTACAGCATTGGCTTATCTCTGAAATGAAAAAATAGTATTCTAAGCAATTATGGGACTAGGAGAAATTTAAGAAACCATATTGCTTTTGAGTACAACCTCAGAAAAGAGGAAAAAAAGAAGAGGATTTATGTGGGAATGAAAGTTCCCAATACTTTGCAGAAACAGGTACAAACCAACATAATGAGCATTTTTGACAACCAGATCTTCATAAAGTTTTAGCTTTACTGATATGTTTCTGATGTAAAGCCTGTTCCAAGAGGAGACTGACAAACTGGAAGTTTATATGATACACTGGTATTTGGCTCTGTAAAACTGATTTATAATTCCTGTGCCCTTATAAACTGAGTACCCTGTATACACACACGCTGTATATTTAAACACACACACCGTATATTTAAACAAAAGGGCAAGTGATTTTAATCTATAAACTTCTCCTCCCTCCCCCCTTCCTGTTTTCTTCCTCCTCCTTCTTTTTCCTCTACCATCCACTCCAAAAAAAAAAAGAATTTAGGGAGGAGGTGAATGTTCAGCCCCATTTGAAAATCATGAGAGATTTATATTCCCCAACAAAATTCTGTTCTCCAGGTTAGCATAGTTGACAGGATTAGCACAGCCTAATTCTTTTTAGTTCATATCTCCTTAAGGCTTCTGTAAATAGATTGAAATTATGGTGCTGAGAGGTTGGAATAACAATATTTTCTAGCTTAATAGTCTCCTTTTTTCTTTTCAGTTGGCTGAAATTCACACTGTTGTTAACCACTTTTTAATAAATTCCAAGTTTTGAACACTGTGCATTTCTATACAGTTTGCAGCTGGAAATAAACAGACTTACAATGGCTGAAGATAATTCAACAATTTTTAGTGTTTTTATGAGGATAATGAAGTGAGAGTTTCTGGAAAAAATATCTCTATGCACTATTTTTTTTTCCACGAATTTTTTTCTTGTTTGGAAAATAATGTTCTCTCCTTACAAGCTACGATTTTCAGTAGATTGACTATTTTTTCTGCTAAAAACCTCTAGTTATTTAAAACCTTTCCCTTTTTTCCCAACTCCTATTTCTTCACTGTTGATTATAAGGATGGTTCGCATGGCAGCATAAATTATATTGGAAGCTATTCAGTGAGTGCAGACCCTGGTCTCTGTACAACAGCTTGCTTTTACTTGTCTTCTGCACTGACACTTTTTCAAAAAGCAGGCATTTCTATACCCTATTATTCTTTTTATTCTTATGTTTTGTCAAGCTCTGATTTTCTGATCTGGTAAAGGATCCTTTACCCTACAAATTTCCCTTTAAACTTCTTAGGTAAAAAAGATTCCAGAGTTCTTCTTCTAGGGCTGCAAAAAAATGAGTGAATTGCTCTACATTTGGCTACTGAAATACTGGAGATATAGCTGAGAACCATAAAAAGTAAAGCTTGTGTGGAATTCTCTGACAATATCTAACAAAGGAAAACAAGAAATTTAATGAGATTTGTTTGGATATTTCCCTCTTGCCTCTGCAATTGTGCTTTTCTGTCTCATTAATTCTGTAAGTGTAGAGAGGTGTCTTTTATTTAATAGCAAAATACGTACAATGGCATGGAGGCATTTAAGATCTTTAAGGTGTTGTCTTCATGGACACCAAACTAGGATATAAAGTACTCTCAGACTCTAGACTTACAAATTGGGAAGGATCTGAGGGAATAACCAAGGGAATTTCCAAAATAAATGCTGATTCTTACTCTACTTTATAGATTTTGGGTTGATTTTTTTATTTCCAGCAATTATGAGCTAGTTCAGGAATCTGTCTGAATTATTTGAGATTTTCTGCTCTGGAAGGAAGATCTCTAGGAGTTTTTTCTCACTCTCCTTATATTATCTAACAGAATGGCTAGGGTACATTGTACAATGACACTTTCCATAGCATCTGGTTTATGCTATATTCTTAAAATTTTTTTTAATACTAGTAAAAATACTCCTAACTTTTATGTAAATTATTCCTATTTTACTGATAAAAAAAACTTTGGTAGAAACACACCTTGTTGAAGGTCAGTAAATAAGCTTGGAATGGGATGAGAATCTAAATATCCAAATATATTTATCTCAGGGTTTGTGAACCCTTGCTTGTGATGAAAAATGTTGCATTAAGAAGAACCAAAGACACTTGAATATCTGTGAAAGTCCATATATTTTTGTGATTATTCTTGTAGTTCTTCCTGAAAATCTTCCTTCTTCTTTAGACTTTTCATCAGAAAAGAAGTGTTTAGATTTGGGAAATATTCTGGTGGTGAAGCTTTTGGGACTATCCTTCAGAGGTAATTTTAATTGCATTCTGTCAGCAAATCCTTCACTGCGTTGTTAGGCCCATCCCCGGGAATTTTACGGTGGCATAAATTTTATGGTTGCATAAATTTGTTGTTGAACCATCACAGCAAGACCCACCTCACTTTCATGGGGAGAGTTGTGAGTGCCTGTGTTGTGGTAAAGAGAGCAGGGCTTAAGAGCCACTTGGACAAGTGCTGCCTGACTTCAGCCAAAGTCCTGCTCCCTGGGCTGCTGCATCAGCCTGCACCATGGTTCAGATAACTAGCATCCCTGACAATTGTGAGAGCATGCTCAGAGCTGACTTGACCTCTCTGACGTATTGTCAAATTGTGTTGTAAGGAAGTATTTCTAGCCCTTTCCCCTAGCCGTGACACAAGATTGACTCAGAGGGTATGTGCAGGTGTGTTTGACTTGATATGGGCTTAGGAGCTTAGAAGTCATTGCTTCTTTTACTGAGCTTTTTATTTATAACACTTACTGCAATTGCAGAAGATGATGAGAAACTTGTAGAGCTGCCAACATAAAACTAAAAAAGCCAAGATGGTAGACTCCCCTGACTTCCCCAAAAAGATATGATAATGGTATCTCGAGACTTTAAAATTTGTTTTGGTGTCTTTGAGGAGTTGAAGTATACTTGTCATATACTTTCAATTTCTTTCTTCAGTTATAAAGGTTAGAAGAGACACTTCTATGTATGCTTGATTCTGGTAGCTGCAGACTGAAAAAAATAAAGGTTTCCCACTACAAATTATAGGAACTGGTGATCTGCACTTAGGTTTCTTCTCAGTTTGGTATTCATGAAATGCTGCTGCATGACTGGGATATGAAAAGTTGCAAACAAAACTTCTTGAGCAGCTGAGAATCAAAAATAAACTAGCAGTCAGTAAAAATGAGGCAATTTTGCACCATGTCTGTAGAAACACATACCACACTTCCCCAGATATCCTGATTCTTAAGGCTTCATTTAGACAGGCAGCTACGTTTATATTTTATTCTGTCCTGAAAACTACAAGTTATGTTAGGTTTAACTGGCTCTAGAGAAATTAGACGAATACCATTACAAAATTGTAAGACTGAAAAAATCCAGGACAGAGCAGGAAAACTAAGTCAGTATGTCAGCAGAAGCGCATTTTGAAACTCAGTGCTTACCATTAAATGTAGTTGTTAAATTAAATTCTCTCGGTCTTATTTTAAACTATTGGCCTTCCCATAGGGGACCAGGAATTGGGTCCTCCTGTTTGATTGGTTGCAAGTATGTCTGTTTTCCTTCCCTTTCACCACTCTCTGAGCTCTTGATACAGCTTAAATGTGCTTTTCTTAAAAAAAATCCCTGTATTATGGATCCCTTTTCTTGTGCAGACTTAGTCTGCAAGAGGAACAATGGTAGTGACGGTACAGAAATTTATTCTGGATTATCTATAAACTATTTGGACAGAAGAGGAAAAACAATTGAGAGTCAGTTATTTTAAGAATAACTGTAGAGCGCTAACTTTGCAAGCTTTTCTCTCTTTATAATTGTATTGTTATTAAATGCCTTTTAGCACTGAAACTAAGGTTTCGAGGTGGGTACCTTAAGTTCTGTAGACCACTTTTTGTTCAAAGAAGCACTTGAAATTTAAGAAGTTTTCCTGAAATTTATCCAAACCTTTAAATTCCTTAAAACGGTTCTCACTGCTTGCTAGGGGTTTTGGTTTTTTTTTTGCATTTTTTCTTCCATTTAAGGTGGCAGCTCAGTCTTTTGCATAGCATTTGCTCACATCTGCTCATGATTCTAGAGTAGAAAAAAAAGTAAGCTGTGAAAGCTTGCCAGAATTGTAAGATGTCTTGTTCTCAATAGTTCTGCCCAAATATTTTTTCTAAACTCTTTTCCTTTTCCTCCATAACATTCTGGCTATGCCTTTATGCTCTGGTGTTTTGCACCTAGAGGTAATACAGTACAGTAAGGTAAAAAAATAGATTATTTGAGCTACTTTGGTGACTGTGAGAGCTCCTTCTTGACCTGTTTCTTGTCTTATATTCCGTATTCCTCTAAGACAAGCACTGCTCTGACATGTTTTAAGCAGAATGGGTCAGAAACCCAGGTTTTTGGTCCCACATAGCCATGAGGAACATTTTCTGCATATTGAATTATGCTTCATACCTTTATTAAGAAAATTTATACAATAAATAATTGGAATAAGATAGAAAAATGATGGACAACAACTTTCTTTCTATATCTTGTCTTCCTGGTTCCTACTCTACTGTAAGACGATAGATGTTACATTCATATCAGCATCTATTGAATATTTTGTCAGCAGAATGCAATGGAAGAGACTCACATGTGCAGGCTGTGTCTGGTGTGAGATGGAGATGACTCATTTTTCTTTTAACTAGAGGTCACTTACTTCTCAGTAAAGGTGCAAAATCTTTTTCTGCAAAACAAAAAAATATTGCAAGTAAACTCTTTTTTGACTCTTCTCTTCCTCCTACTATTCATTGCTTTTCAGTTTATGAAATGTGAGCCGGTCAGTCTCTTGGAGTCAGTCTTCATTGACTATGAATGGATGGGGAAAAGGGAACTGTCAAGATTCCCCAGAAGCTCAGCTTGGCTGGGACTTGCTTGTTTTGAAACTATTTTTTGTGAATGTTGCACAGATGGACCAGTGATCCTCCACAGGTATGACAGCACTATGTGGTAGAGGAAGGGCATCTTGAATATTGTTACTTTAAAACTTGGACAAAGTTCTGATTTTGGCTTCTTTAGGAAATAGTTGAAGATCCTAGACATGACTTTGATGAGAAATTGTTCTCATTTCAGCCAGGACAGAGATAATTTTACGCTGTAGCCATGAGGGGCGGAGCCTTGACCCATGTGTGTGGGCATGTCTGGGTTGTTATTCCTTACCATCCAGTTTACCACCCAGGGCAGGAGCGAGCAGCTCTTGCCTCTGGGAGTAGGACGTGGCTTTAGGTGCAACAGTGTGACCAGGCAGAGAACACGTCCCGCGCTGGTCGTTGCTGAGCAGCTGTCAGGACAGGTGTCGCGGGGATTTTTGCGTGGGAATCACCACCTCTTGTACACTGTTATTAATATCATACAACTAAAAATTTGCAAAGGACACAGAACAAAGCAAGACAACGAAAACCAAGAAAACGATGAGTAGCAAAGGTGCTGCTGCTGTTATGAGGATTTATATCATTTTATGTTCAATCCTGTTTGCATCAATATCTAGGTATGATCCCATCGAGGTTGCGCTCTGAATAAAATGAGTGTATTTATGCATATCGCATGCCTGACAATGGAACTCATGCCTATGATCTTACTTGTGATTTCTTGTGATAGATGAGGCTGTTATGGAGCTAAGGAACAAACAGATTTTCTAATGAAGTTTTCTAATAGTCTCTTGATTTAACTCTAAAACAGGAAACCTCCATCTAAAGCCAAAAGTTGCTTGAAGTTAGCCAAAGTGTACATGCTCATACCAGTGTTGCATTTTGGTCAGATGAGGAAGACCTGCAGCAATAGAGCAACTTCTTTCCAGTTCTAATTAGTGTTTCAGCAACCAGCCAGGGAATGTGCTGCTGCATGGATTTGATTCTGCATTCCTTAAGGTTAACCATAGACACCATATTTATCTAACTGCATGATCTACAAAGTCTCTGATCAAGAAAACTGAGTATTTACAATACTCCAAGAAGATAACATGGAGGCCAGGAAAACCCTCTGTGATTTTGTTTTCCAGAGAGAATGTGAGTTCCCATTTCTTTGTTAATTTCAATAATATTTCTGTGCACACAGGAACAATTGTACTTGCCCTTTAACACATGCTTTCCTTCAATGGCTGTGGATACAAACCAGTAAATGAAGTCTTTGAATGGTTCTTGCCATCATTACATTTTAAAAAGGATGCTGGTTACAGCTCGTGCCAACACAAGTGATGCTCTATCAATATACTTTACCAATCTGAGTGGATAATTACTGAAACCCTTGAAGGATGCATCCAAATCCATTTGGAAATTACCATTGCTACTGCCTTGTGCTTATATACTCCTGGGATGAATTCTGGGTTTTTGGTTTCACAACTGTTTCTCTTCAGGACAGAGTCCAGGCACAGAGCTCGCTAAAATAGATGTACAAATTTGGAGATAAAAATACCTATTTGGCTGTCAGTTCTGGCATACCACTGAGTGTTAAAACTATTCTTAAAACTCTCTGCTAGCCATGTTATCAAATACCCTCTCCTGAACACCACTGTAGTACTGATGCTTATTCTACCTGTCAGTAAGCTTTAACTAAGTGACAGCTTAAGAGAGTACTGCTTGTAAGTCAAGGAATATTCCAATTTTATTGCTGCAGTCTAGATTCTGTCTTTCACCTGTCCCATATGTTTGCCATTCCTCTTTCTATTATATTTGGTTCCAACTTTGTCTTCACTGGGCAGATTTTAATATTAGGGGAGCTGCTTGTGAAGAAAAGCACCATTCCTCAAGTCAAACAGATGCAGAATCTGGGCTTTTGACTGAAAATCCCTCTGTGCTTTTATTTCTCTACAGTGAACCTCACAAAACCCATGTAGCTAAAATATTAAACTATCCAGATTTAATGGTACCAAGGTCAGTTTTCAGCAAAATAGTTTTCAGAAGCATTGTATTTAGAAATGCTAATTCATTTTCTATATATAATTACACAAAATATTTCAGAATGAGATGCTTAAAAACATGGATGCAGCCTTTTCCTTGGAAATGTATGTCAGTGTCTGAGATGGTTACCCAAAACAGAAGAAATATGTTCTTTAGCATGCTAGAAAATAAACTTATTCCTTCTGAGGAGCACAGATGGTGTATGTGTTCTGAGACAGCACGTTGTACTGCCTTTCCTGTAAATTTGTCCTTGTGGTTTGGTCATGGGAAGTGAACCATTCTATATTTCCTATGTTGTTCTTCACTTCTTGTACTATGAAAAACTTGCACATGTAGGTAATCTGCTTCTCAAAGACATTGTGTTTTAGATATGGAAGTTTACGTGTCAGGCTTGTTGTCTCATTTTGTCTTCCAAACTCGAGAATGAAGGCCTGGGACTTCAGTTCCTTAAAAATAACCATGAATAAATGTGACATGCCTAGTTTAGAAGCCTGTTGAAATCTGCTGCTTACACTGATGCTGGGGCAGGAGGGGCAGCTAGGAGTCCCATATGCACATACTTGAATTTGCTGCTTGTATCAGTTGGCTGCTTGACTGACATCCAAATGGACAAAGCAGTACTGAAAGGTGCTCTTGCCCTGGTCTTGTGTCCTTGCAAGTTTGCATGTAGAATACCATGCCTCGAGGGTTAATGAAAATTTAAAAGATGCATAGATACTTTTATGTGATGGAAAGGCTACTGAAGACATTTGTGTCTAAGAGCAGAACAAGCTTGTTTATATATAGATCCTTCTACTTTAATAAGACCTCAGATAAGGATGATCCTGTCAGCTAAGATATTTTTCTGCAGTTTGCCGGAGCTGGGTTCCATTCCTGATACAAACATCCTTTTTGAGCTTGGACAGGTAGCTTAGACTGTACAGCTATAATGTCTCCATTTATAAATTAGCAAGAGTACACTTAGGCAAATCCTTAACCTGTGCCAGAGCATGAGGAATACGAGACAGAAAACTTCAGATCCCTGGTACTGGGCACCATATTGATTTCTAATCTACTTAGAATCCACTCAGGTAGCTTAGATAGCTCAAACTTTTTACCTTTATATAATGGACAATTTTGAATTTGGGGAATATAAAAAAATTACCTTTATGTAGTGGGCAATTTTGGGATTGGGGAGTGTAAAAAAAGCTTATGAATGGATACTATAGCTATGGGTGATAGCTGTGACCATCTTGTGGAAAATGAATTATCTGGATGATGGCAAGAAAATTGTATATGAAAGTGAAACAGAAAAATTGACCTTAATCTATTCTTAAATATAGAGGCAGAGGCTGAGTCTTCCCCACCTTTTCTCTGTTTGAAAGAGTGTTTGTTAATGAATGCTTGAGTTCAATCAAATCAGTTTTACCCAAGCACAATAGAATAGGAAAATAGAATACTCATTTAGTTTGTTTATACACCCAGATTTTCAGTGTTCACTTTCAACAGCTCTGGTTCCTCTAGTACATAAAAAAAAAAAAAAAAAAAAAAAAAAAAAAAAAAAAAAAAAAAAAAANTTAAAAAAAAAGGAAGAATATTCAGAAGGGCAATTGCTCTAATAGATTAATGTCTTCTGAGTTCTGCTAGAAAAACTGTTTTATTTAGATGAATTGTGATCCAGGAAAAAAATATGCTTTTTGCATGAGCAACAAATTCATAACAAAAGCACTACGCCCTTGAAAATAAAGGCCATTCAGTGCACATAGCCAATTTAATGTCACATTCTAGCAAAACATCTCCAAATCATGCATTTTTTAATGCTCTACAATCAATGTGGTGTTTATTCTAGAAATAAGGTTTTTTATATCCTCACATTCATTCTTGAAACATTAATGTCTTTATAACATGCATCTATTTGAAGAAATCCTATGAAATTTCTCAAACAGCTGGGAAGTTAAACTTTGCATTTCGACTTTACTTTGGAATTTAAAGGAGAAATATTGTTGGAATCAGAAGAATCACAAATTGTGAGGATGAGTAGATTCATAAGGTAGAAGAAACAGATTTTATCAATGAGATTGTAGAGGATGAAGCGAACAGTTTGTTGGAACAAAAAAAATAATGTTTTTGTTGCTTTGCACTATTTTTACACATTGTAATGTTCACTGATGTGCTTCAATCCTTTGGAAAACTCTGGAAGGAATTTTAGCTGAGAATTTGTACGATTAAAAAACTTAGAAAAGGAAAGAATAGAGTAAGAGCTGTCTAAAAGACTAGTCAGTTGATACTTATGCTTTAGTCTACTGTGATAAATTATCCCTTAGCTGCCTTTTTCTTATCCCCCATAGGGAAATTAATATATATTTCCAGCAGAGTGCCATTTTTGCCATATGACCAAGAAAAGAAGAACATTGATAATAGTAACAACAGAAAGCTTTCAGGGAGGGAAAACTACTTATCGAACAATGTCTGATGCAGCCTGCAAGAACATTCAGTTATACACACTATGCAGGAATGAGGAAGCAAGGGAATGACCTCTCCTAAAACTCAGTATGGTATGAATTAAGTATGATTTACTTAATTTGAGTGATTTTACTGGAAATATTCTTGATCCACAGTTGAATAAAATGGAAGAAGAGCCAGTCCCGTGGCTTATCACCTTTCTTGCTCTTGTTTCTTCCCATCTGTACACAGTTCAGGAGACTTCCAGGCTCCATACTGGATTCTGTGATAACTCCTTGTGCAAGTATTAGAAGTAGAGGGATTGGAAATCCCTCTAGGATAGTAAAAGGAGATAGAGAAGAGCAGGAGCGATGACTCTGAAAGGAAACCCTCTCTAAATGTCCCAGGAGCAGGACTCCACTGCGAGTGGAGTATGAAGTGGGCAAAGTAGCACCTGTATGGCTGAAAAAAAGATTTTGTTCCAAGCTGAGGGAAAGTGCGTGGGGGCGAACAATAGAATGCAAGACTGAATGACCTTTGAATAGGAAGCTTTATGATGTGGTTAAATGAAGCAGAGAAAAAGACTGGGGTAGAAAAACCTTTAACATGATAAGTAACTGCCACAGAAGAAGCTGTCGTGTGGACCTCCGGAACCAAATCTCATCATTTTGAGTGATGTATCCTGCACACCCAGAAAACTGGAGGCTGCTGGATTCATGATTTTGTTAGAAGTGCTGATTATTTGGGGCACTTGAAATAAGATGGAATTGTTGTTACTCAACAGGGACACTCAGTACTTCTCAAACCTTCCACAGCCTTAGTAGATGGAAGTGCTGCAGTGAACAGGCAGCAGAATGTTTGTAACTGTAGAGTCTGGGGGAAGGAGATATACCTAGTGGTTTTTTAGACATGTGTGAAGAACAAAGTCATCATGTGCTGTAAAGAAAACCACCAAAATGAACTAGATTTGGTCAGTTTGTGTCTGTACAGTAAGAAGCACTCTCTGAGAACTCTCACCATTACCTCAGGAGCTGCATTTGTGTTCACTCTCTTGCCATTCCTCCTTGACTGCGCTACATTATCAGTGATTTGTACATTTCTGAAACAAGTACACATATTTAACTAATGTCAACTTCCATGTTTCTGCAGTTAAAATGCTTTTCAAGCAGTTACATCTTGCATTTTTCTCTGCCATTTCAGGGATATTTCTCCAAAACCTTCATGAAAGCATAATTAACAAATAATAACATAAGCCATAGCGAATATAAGTGTGAGAGAGAACAATTTTTAGCTTTTTGTGAGGATAAGTTATCTTCAGTTTTATAGGTGAAAATATACTACATATATATATACTACATATAGGTGAAAATGCTACATATATGCTCCTAAAATATGAAGACGTACATGTAAGGGTACCTTCCAACTGGAGCACAATGTGACATTGACTTAGCAGTTATGTGGACTTCAAAAGGCTCATCTTTTCAGTTTATATCTCTGTGTTTGGGCTTCACAGAATAATGGACACTAAAGCATTTTATTTTTCTTACACAGATGTTTTAGTTGTTTGCGACAATGTAAACTACATGTAAATATGAACTATAAAGTGAATACTAAAATGTATCCATTCCTTTCTGTTCCACGACATTATAGTTCTTCTGCTTATGAGCCCTAGACTGAAGCCAGAAAATCAAACCTAAGGTTGTTACTTTGTCCTATTGTGCTTTTATTTATACTCTATAAAAGTTTGAACTGACATAGCTCTCTTAGCCTTAACTTTTGATGTCTTAGACTTTCACAGTGCAAGACAGTTCTTGGCACTTCACCTTTTTTTAAAATACTGGATTCCACACCCTCACTCTTTGTATTTAAGGCTATTTTTAGCTGAACTGTCTTGTTAACCTTGGTGGACATCAGTGGAGCTGAAAACTATTCAAATAATAATTAAACAACTTGCTCCCCTGTGGATAACCCTTAAGAGTCTGTCTGGAAAAGATAATTTTCAGCTGAGATCGAGTTAATGTTCTTAGTAATTGGTACGGTGCTTTGGATTTAGTATGGGAATAATGTTGATAACATACAGATTTTTTAGTTTTTGCTAAGTAGAACTTACTGTAGATGAAGGACTTTTCAATTTCCCATGCTCTGCCAGTGAGGAGATGCACAAGAAGAAAAAATTCCCATTTTCTTTTCTTTGAGTCCATTTGGATTTGGTTTTGAATTTTTGGCTTTAGGGTTTTTTTGTACTTTTGGGGGGTTTTTTTGGTTTCTTTATTTCTTTTTTGGTTGTTGTTGTTGTTGTTGTTGTTTTTGTTTGTTTGTTGGTTTTTTCCAGGCACAGTTCTAGCACAAGAGGTTGCAAACAGCTGAAAAACCAGAATCAAAACAGAGGCTACTGCCACACTAATTAAACAGAACTCAGAAACTGGGTCTTCTGCAAAAAGGGAAGAACTAATTCAGGGCCTCATTCCTCACAGCACCCTTTAGTCTTCAGGGAGTTTTATTTTTAAATATGGCCAAAAATAATCTGCTTTTTTACTGTACTCTTCTTGCCAAACATGAGTCCTGTAAAACCTGCCAAATATTAACTTTAAATTTAGTAAGCTTAGCCTCTTTCTAAAGGTTGTCATACTCTCAGAAGCAAGGATGGTCTGTGAATTGTCCAGCATGAGAAGTGTTACCACTCTGGTACTACAATTTTTAGAAGAAGAACAAATCTAAGGAACACATGAGGAAGCTGGAGTATTATGTTACTACCTTTTGGGGAGAAAATATGTTCCAATTTCACTTGTAAATTGTTTTAAAGGAACAATAAAACCACTGCAATATTTTCTTTTTCCATCTCTCATGTTGTTACTTACATGAGAAAAAAAGATACATAGCACAGTAATAATTCAAGAAAGTCTATCAAAAAACTCAGAAATGTACAAACTTGCCGATGGAACATCTCCTTCTATTTTAATAGAGTATTATTTTAAAAAGCGAAGGTGAGATTATTTAATCTTTCTCTCCCTGTCTTTCTCTGCTGTGATTTACTACTATCCACATTTACATCTACTTAATGAACACTCATGCTGGTGTTGGTTATTTTAGTAGAGAATGTTTTATCATATTACCTGATTTCTTTTTAAAGATTTATTATTTTAGCGCTGCTTCTGGTGACTGACGAGAAGCATAACTCAGCACAAAGAAAATAAAGAGAGCTAGGAGCAAGAAAAGTAACGAAGAGAAAACTTAGCACAAGTTTTTTTTCTTGGCTATGAACACAAAATCCTTTTGCATAATAGTAAAAAGACCACTCTCATAACAAATTCACGGAAAATATTTTCAAATTAAATGTTCCACACCAAGCCTGGACAAAAAAGAACATTACATTTGAGGTTTGCACTCAGAAGTTGCATCAGTTATTGGGTCTGGTCATCTCCAGAGAATGTTTTGAATATTCTGTTATAGATGGCATTCATATATTTGAAAAACTGTGAAACTTTAATGTCCTTATATATTAACCTGAATTCAAACACTCACTTGGTCTCCCTTATTTGGTTTGATCCTCTGATCAGTACCACTCAGCTGTGTTTTTGCCTCCAGTTTCTAATAAATAGTACAAATCTGCTTTCCCTGGTCAAGGCACAAAGACTTTCTCTCTGAGAACCCAACTTTGAAATATATATTCAGTTCACAATTGAGAGAACTAAATGCCATTCCACAATGTCTAAGGAAGCTGCTATGAACACAGGATCAAATGCTGTTGCTAATAAAAATTTCATGATACAGAAGAACTTAACAACATACATTTTGGATCTTTTGTGCTTTTGCTCAAATGATTGCTATTGTTAGCTAAATGAGGGTTTATGTGTGTATGTATCCTTGTTTATTTTTAAAGAAGACTAGTTGAACATGCACTTTGGGAGTTTGAAACACGTGACATATTTAATATCTTAGCTTGTTTTGCTGAATCAAAAGACATTTTACTGGAATGGAGGAGACAATGTGTGGATAGAAGCAAATTACATTTCATGTCTGTTCCTATTAGTGGACAACATGTTGCAAGGATTCCAGGATGCAGCTGTTGAAAGCAACGTAACTTATGCTGCCTAAATTCTTCTGATGTTTTGGAGTGACATTTACATTGAAAAGGAGTTCTGACCACAGATACAACTGTAGTGCCCGTCTCATATTTCTTACCATGCTTCCAGTTACAGAAAGAGTAGATTACTCCTTGCTGCAGTTCAAATACAACAGGAACTACAACAGAAGACCAACCTCTTTATCAGACTACTCTGTTGTAGGATATTTGGAATGACAATGAATGTTAGGCCAGCACATGTGCCACTAACATGGTTAGATGTAGAGAGCATACTGCATTACAGTAGGTATGAGGGAGCATACTTTTTTTTTCATGTAAGGCTGAGCAACTCAGTGCTTTGGTGTGACAGGAGTACCCATTAGTACTTTCAAGGACCAGTCTGGCCACAGGCTTTGTCAACAAAGTCTGTAGCCCCACATACTGGCCTCATTAGCACCCAATAGCAAGGGAAGGTGAAGCACAATAGAAGTTTTGAGACATCCTGATTTCATATTTAGATTTAGATAAAGTATTCCTTTATCCAAAAAAGTATGACAATCTTTTGTGAAACTCAGTCCAAATGTGTAGGCAGCTATAGGTAGTCCACTCATCAAGAAATTATCACCAGCTCAAAAAATATAATAAAACCCCACAGAAATTAAAGTTTCTTCACTCCCCAGTGATACACAAAGGCCATTCTGCTTCTCAGTCAACATTTCTGTGCCTGCGTTGCCTTGAATTTTCCACACACTGGTGGTAGGAGGAAATGCTTGTTTTTACAGATATCTTAACAGACAGGCAATGTATGACATTGGTATACAGTAATTGTGAACTGCTTAAATTAGAGCTGCTCATTGCTTTTGGAGTCATGCCAGTCTCTCTTTTAAATTACTGCATGCAATGAGAGGCATTAAGAAGAATGATTTATCCCTTTAAGATGTTTTGCACTTTTTCATTGCTGAAAAGATATACAGACAATTGATCAGACAGTGATCCAACTGCACTGGATTGTTTAATTTTGGAAAATTTACATCTTGTGCATGTCAGCTTTTTTCAGATAATCACGACATGGAATGGTGGTCAGAAAAGTCTAAAGATAAAAGTCTTTAAGGGTATGCCTTGACCTAATGATTTAGAGGTATAGTTCAATATTTGGTAGTTGTACTCTAATGCTGAAGAAAATGTCTGCACAGTGCCTTTTCCTCACTTATTTTGGCAAAGAGTTACACTTTAAAAACAACAGATTTAGAGTGCCCTACCTATTATTTTTGGTGATGGAAGGATGAACAACAGAGAATTATAATGTCTTTAAGTTTTTGAGAAAAACATTTTGTTTTTGTTGTTGTTGTTTTGGGGGTTTTTGTGGGTTTTTGTTTTGTTTTGTTTTGGGTTTTTTCTTGTGGTAAAGCTCACAGTCTTGGCTTTATCTTTCAGCCCAAAACACTGGCTAACCTTGGGCCTATGGCAAATGATGTACAGCAGTACATTGTTTATATTGACTACTTTTATAAACTATTATAAAGTTTTGTTTAAGAAAGATTTCCTTTTACATTGATGAAGTAAGTTTTCAGTACCCTTCTGCCAGCTTTTCTCTGTTGTCTCCTGAGATGGATAATGGATAGATAATTGTTCAGACCTAAATGTAGTTACTACAATGCTCTCTACTTTTCAAATCCTTTGAGAGACAAGTCCAAAGTCCAACCTTTCTCTTGACTTCATAGAGTTAGGGCTAGTACATGGTGTACTTCATGTTGTCCATTATCCATACAGATATTTCCTCTACACCAATTTTCACACAGGAGGTTGAATAGAATCTTTGCATCATCTTGTTAATGTCGCATTTTTTTTACCAATGTTTATTTGCTCCCATGGAAAATCCACACTGACTCTCATGGGTCAGGTTCAGAAGAGTTACTTCCAAGCTCTACAAACCATTTAATCTCCTTTGATGAGACTGGCAAGAAAAAGAAGTGATAAAATGTAGGGCAACATATTTAATTCAGCTTTCAAGGGGAAGTGTAGCTCTGTTGAGTGTGTAAGTGTTTTGTCTGTTAAAAGACTAAGGAAGCTTTTTGGGATTGCCTACAATTCTTTTTACTGTCTTTCTTGGTGAACATCAAAAAAGTTTCAAAGATTTGGCAGCCTTTGACTTATATTGGTCTTTGATATCTCATTGATATGGGGTCATATGAGCTTAAAACCTTTTCTATTTAAGTCAGAGTGATTATTGTGGGGAGGAGAAGTACTTTCCTCCACAGGCAAAGTAACGATTCAGTGGTGTCCGGCTAACCAACCATGCAGTCATTGAAGTCCTGATTAAGAACAGGGCCCTCTTTTACCCAAAATTAACTTCCTGCCTTTATAGTCTAACTGAGAAAGACAGAATCAAAGTGGGAGATCAAGTCTGTTCTACCTCTTGGTGCAAATAGGCAAGTGATATTAAAAGAGATCAAGAAAAACATCCAAGACTGCAGAGAAACTTTTTGGCATTAGACTAAGAACTTCATATGATCCCCCTTAAGTCTGAATCATTCCTTAACTACAAACATGCTTTGTATCCCACAGCAAAAGGTAACTGAGAAATGTAGTGCAGGTACATGTTAACAGAGGACTGTTGTGGGATAGATGTTAGGGAGCTCTTCTGTATCACTTAAATATTAGCTAAAGGGCTTAATAATCTCTGTAATTGCACCATCCCATCTCTATAGACTTAATGGTAATGAAAAAGAAAGCTCAGCATTGAACTCTTTATTTATTCTATTTATTTGACATGAGAAAGAAATCTCTACTCTTTCCTCTCCAAATTAAATAAATGCTATTTGTACTTTGCATACTGGAGAAGGATTTTCTTTTAGGAAATTACCTATGCCAGTATTTGGTCATTTATATAGCTAATAGCCATAAATTAATATGCATTTTCTATCCTTATGTATATGATTTTCCTTTGTTAAGAAATTACTTGGGAGTTTGTATATATAAAGTAGTAGTGTTTGGGGGCTGTTTTTTTGTTGAATTCTGCTCATATTTTTCATTTTGCCACTCTCTCGAAATGCTTCTTTCGCTGTCTGTACCTATGTTGTTGCTGAATAAGCACTTAAGGACAGAAATGCACCACTCTCTGCCTGTGATTGACAGAACGCAAAGCTTCCAGGCAATGCAGACATTTCACTGACCTCCAATGATTGCAGGTGCAGAATTATAGTTCTCCTTTGAGTACACCTTTGAGTTCTCCTTTATGTCAGTGTTTATTTAGGTGCAGTGACTTATTTAGGTGTAGTGATTCAATTCTAGATCTAAAGCATATTTCTTCCTAGTATAATGTATGAAGAGAAAGACCAGAAAAGTTTAATGTACTACTATTTCATTTTTGTCACTTAAGTTCTGCTGACCAGGGATATTGTAAATATTTCTCCAAGTGCAGGGAATTACCTCCAAAGTTCACAATAAAGCAGTTTCCTTCTGGTCTGATTAGGCCCAAGAAAGGCATTATAGATGGAAAGGTTTACAAGGTTCATTTGGGCCTCTGATGTATCATTGAACTTGGACTTGAGTGAAGCCTCTCTTGATTAAATCCCATATTTAGGAAATACTGCATCAGATTCTTAACTAAATCTACAGTCAAGACATTAAGAAAAGACAAAAAGTCAGGAGGACTATCTTCCAGCAGAAGGGAACAATAAACAGAAGAACAAAACATTCATAAAACTGAAAGTCTGCTTCCAAAGAAATTTTGAAAGGCAGATGTGCTTTAAGAGATGTGCTTATTGTGGCTATATTTGGTGCCAGTGAACTGTATATATATTGTGTACATATATATATATGTATATCTATATTTGCTTCCCTTCCATGAATCTGTTTGATGTGAGTTACAGTTGGTATTCCAGTTGAGCAATGATTCTGAATATAGGTCTTTTAGGGAGAAGTTACTGTTCTGTATAATCCTCTCTTCTCGGCTCAAGCACAGGACGTGCTGCAATTAATCAAGGACTTCCAGGGAAGTCTAATGGTGTGCGTTAGGGCTGGAGGTCAGCCTGGATGAACACATTGATCCCTGCTGACCTTACAGCCTATGGACTTTTTGCTTAATGAGGGTATGGCTGTTAAACAGGTTTATTTCCTGTCTCCACTTTTATCTATAGAGAAGTCTAATATGATGTAATTGAAAACAAGTGAATGCTGGATGATAGAAAAATATAACATTTTCTGCTCTTCTGGGTGGAATATTATCAGTGTTATAGAAGCCATCATTTTCTTTATCTCATAAAAAGCAAGCAGGATTTCAAATCCATGGTCTTTCATGTCATGAATGATAAAGGAGTATACAGGTACCATAAGGACTCTCCTTTGTGAAAGTGGTGTAAGCCTGCTCTACCCAGAAAAACAGAGCTATAAATTGACAGTAAATAACAGAGTCAGATACTGAATGTATGAGAGCAGATTTTTTTTTCAGATAGAGGGACACCTGCAGTGGCCAGCAAATAAAAAAACCAAACATTTACATAGTACCAAATATGTGAAAGAGAACTTGGGGTTAGTTTTTTTCCTCAATTCTTCAAGAACATCCTTTATCCCTAGATAACTGTACTGTTTATCTGAAGTGGCTGTACTTGCCAGAGTAAAAAACCTCTCCTTTGGGGAACATGTAGTTTTGAGCACCAAAGAAGTGTAGTGGCATGCTGGTAATATCCTGTACACAGCTCGTTTCCAGAGATGAGCACACATCTTTCTATTGCTTTGATTATTAAAAATCAGTATTCTTCCTTTGCTTAAAAGAATACAAACCTCTGATTTACTTCCAGGAAGCTGAATCCCAAAGACAGATTAAACGTTGAGTGAAACTGAGACAGACAAAAGAAAGTAAGTTCAAGAAGTCTAAGAAAAGCAGTAATCTTAAATAATTTACTATGGATTTGTTTCAGATTTTTGGAGTTCTGCTTCTGCAGTAACTTAATTCATACCTTTACTCCAATTTTCCAGATTCCTGGAAACCACACAAGCTCTTAGGATTTTAACTGTACCATATGGAAGAAAGCTGTCTTTCTCAACATACTCAATTTTTAATTACAGGACAGTACCTATTTTCTGCTGCACAGATTTCCTAATTTTAAATTTTTAAATGTCTGTCCTATGTAAATAACACATAAGAAATTGGAATTCCAATCTGTAAGGCACTGTTGTAGACATTTAAGCATGAATCATTGTCCTGAGATTTAAATAAACAAAAGACTAAATTTATGGTCAAAAATAAAGAAAAATAAATAAATTTAGTCTGACAAAGAATTGTTCCTACTTTGCAGATGGGAAATGGAGTCAATACAAGATTAAGCGATTTGTTGTGACCAGGGTCATGCACGCAACCTCGGGCAGCACTGGCATTGAATTGCTGCCTCCTGACTGCCAAGCTAAACAGCAGAAACTTCTTTCTTTTCATCATACCTTCTCCTTAACTCTTTCACGTTTTGCTCTGGTAAGTGGATGTCACAGGGTGGCAGAATGCCTGGCTTATCAAACATTTTTCATTAAGAGCATATGTCAGACCCAGAGTACTTCCAGTACCTCCCCCTTCAGTGAAACCTCATCTACATACCTCCCACACAGCCTTCTAGAAGACACAGTTGAGCACCAAGCACACCCTCATTTCTTCTCCTAATCATTTTGCTAGACACATATGTTTTCCTTTCTGTGACAGCAACACTAATGTTCAGATTTTGTGCATTGCTAGGCAGATGTTAGGACTACATGGGAGAGTTTCTCTGTGCAACTGTGGGTCTTTTGCTTTGTCTTTATAAAGCATGGAGAACAGGCCACTTGCATGCCAGTTGTCAAATAACATGTAAAGTAATCTTAGTTATTTTTGCTGAGGAGAAGAAGAAGGAAGCAGTAAACCTTGCTGGAGAGCAAAAAAGCTAGGCTGTTTTGATGTATTTCATGTAGTTACTTTCTTATTAAATGAAATAAACTCCTTGTCTTACAATAATACATGCCTGATGGAGTCCTACATCCTAGACCATCAAACTCTGGACTGTTTAATGCATTGTCAAAGGATCATGCCTGCAAGTTAGTGGAAATACTCTTTCCAGTAAGCACAATTGCTCAAAATTGTCCACACTGAGCTGCAATGTGGGAAGATTTTAAAGAGAGCAGTGTCAAAGGGTTAGAGAGCAGAGCCCTGTCACTGATGGAAATATTATACGTCAGATCTGTAAGGAAGTTACAGTGATCAGAAGGAGGAATGCAATGCTAAACAATGTTATCATCAGCACACTGAAGGAATGCTTTTACTTCCTATAATGTTACAGAGGGGACTGACCTCAGCCTATATGCAGTAGAGCACAGCACAGATTTGCATTAGCTAAACATTTTTGACCTTTCATCTACAGTAAAATGGTGTCCCTCACTGCAGCTGAGAAAGATGGAAATTCTCTTCCAGTCTCCCCAATTCTGACAGAGTTGATGCTATTATGCTCTGCAGTCTGCAGACTGTTTATACTGTTATGCTATTTAGTTTACTAGAAGTGTCCAAATAAATCCAACAAGCAAGAGGGAAGAAGATAACTTCTTTTTTTTATGGACCCGCCTTTCTAGCACTGAACACCTAGCTGTCCTGTACATTGCACTATCAAAAAGCAGCTCAAGTGAGGATGAAATATACACCCCCACTGTACTTGCTAGATTTCAGGTTCCCAGGGAACACTGATATCAGTCTGGACAGTTTGATGTAATCCTACTAATGTAGCTGAAGCTATCTGGGCTCAAGGATTTATTAGTTGTGAATGTTCATTTTTGTTTTTACTGGGTTAGTGCCAGTAAATAAGTCACCAAAACCACTAGCTGAGTGTCATATGATAGGAAAAGGCTGGGATCACAAGTAAGCCTTCTGTCTTTTAACAAAAAAAAAAGTGCTGAGGTAAGCAGCGTCAAACCCAGCTGCATCAACATGATGGTGGGAAGACAAATGAGAGCTTTCACTGCTGGATACAAGGGATAGAGAGCCCACAGTCTGAAAAACCTCTTCATATCCCAGAAACAGCTGTCATAACTGAAACTGCAAGGGACTGCTTTTTAAACCACGAGCTTTGATAAGGAGTATTCTCTCACCAATCCTTTCTCTAGACAATAAACACACTTCTAGCAGAACAGCCCATCTGAAAGGTGACTAGAGATTTAAATACCTTCAAAGGTTTCCAAGTCCCTCTTTTTATAACCTCTCCCAAATGCTTATGTTGAGTTCCCAACTGGCATTTCTGAAGTATCTATCACTACAGTATCTGGCTGCTGAGCTGTATGAGCTCAACAATACTGTGTAATGTAAAACTTCTTAGATTTTTTTCCTCTGAGAGGCTGAACTTTACAAAGTTATATCTAACATTTACCTTGTTATTGGTAACAGTGAATTATTAAAAGAGACACAATAGAAGGGACATGGGGTCATTTTAGAATAAATATTCAGGCAATGACAGCTTTGAAATATTCTGTTGGCCTCTCCCTGTGTGTATTCTGGGAACAGGAGGTCACGTGAAGTCAACGGTGATGAAATGCATGTGCTCCTGATCTGACCTGCTGCAGAGGGGGGAAGGTATGAAGCAACATGCGAGGGCCTAAGCTCTGCATGTGCAAGCCTGTGTGTGCATGCACGTGCATGCAACATTTGTGAAGGGCAAAGAAAAGAGAATCTTGAGGCGGGGGAGGGAGGTGTTTGGTGCTGGTGGTGGAATGAATTCCAGACAGGGACTGCTTTCTCTCCACAGGGTCTGCCAGCTCCTTGTGGCTGTTGCCTGGGCAATGGCTGGGGAATTATGAGGAATGCTTGGAAACGATGTCCTTCTGTTGGGCTCATGGATGGAGTAAAAGGGGGTGGATGGCTTTTCTCTGTCTATTTCTTTTTTATATTCATCAGATTAGACAGGCAGGTTGCTGTGGTGACGACATGGAGGAGGTCTCCTGCACACCTGCACCACAATCAAGGAGTCGTGCCAACACAGACTTAAGGAATCCCAAAAGCCTCTTTTCCTTTTTTTCTGTTGCCTTTTTTTTTCTCTATTTTTCTTTCTTTCCTATGGCAAGTGCAAAAGAGAAGGGAAAAGGAGAAGGAAGAGGAGGATATGTCAGAAGAGGGAGGAGGGAGAGATGAACAGAAAAGCCAATCAATATTTAATCAGCTTAGCTGAGCAGCAGTGCTTGCTTATTGTGAAATAAGGTATGCATAAACAAGATGAGCAAGGTGCCCTTAGGAGAGAAAGAACAAGTGCCATTTTGATTTTACGTACTGAGTGTCCTGAATTTCATGATGTCTGCGGTGGAAACCTAAATAAAGTGACTATGGAAATGGCCAAACTCAGGCACAAGACACAGAGATGTGACTGGAGTGTGTAAAGCTAGAAACTGAAATTACTTCTTTCTGTCTGGAAAGCATAGATGTATTTGTGTTTGTGCCTGCACATAAGATTCCGTTTCTTAGAAATTCCTGCCTTTTGAAAAAGCTGAAGAATGGTGTGAAAATTGACATTATATGCCTGCTCCTTTGCTAAAAGAAAGTATCCAAAAGAGATAGATGTGGGAAGGGGGAGTTAAGGGAAAAATAAAAGAAAACCTTTATAACCAAGAGGTCCTCAAGATAAATGTGTTGCTCTGGGATGCCATGGAATTTCTCCAGCTTCTCCTTTTGAAGTAGTCAGCTCAATGAAGAGATACTGTCCTTTCCTCATGTCTCCTGGACATCCCCCCATCTTCTTCAAGGCTTGCTTTTTTCTCTTCTCTTCCCCTTGTCTTTTTTCTCCCCACTATCCCTTTAGAATCCCTTTCAGTAATTTTTCACATCATCTTTTCTCTACATCTAAAATGACTGCTTGCATGCCTACAGCCCTATCCAACGTACATACAGACAGAATAAATAAAATTGAAATTGTGTGTATATATAATAGGTAGAGAATGCATGTGTGAGCCTTTGTTTCTCCACATGCCAGGGTTTGGCTATGACTTCTCTACTTTGCATGTGTGTCTTATTGTTGGAAGCCTGAAGGTTCCCATCAACTAGGATGTTTGAGAAATAAAAAGAAAAAAAAGTTGAAGTCTTCAAAAAATTAAGTAAGCAAGCACGTGGAACCCACACTATAAGTGATGAAACAGGAGGGAGAAGTGAAGGTCGGGAGGGGTCAGGGGCTTTAACCACTCACTCATTCTTGGATAAAGCAGATGCCATCCCTTGCCAGCCTGCCAGGGAAAAGAGCATATTGCTGTTCTTATTGCCCCACATCCCGTTGTTTTTTTTCCATGTATGGAGTTTCATGTAAGTAGAGAAGTATGCAAGAGAACTTTCTGCAGCTACCAGTGATAATGACCTTACAAATATAGTGTAGATTACTCAAATATAATGAAATTAAGTTGTTCTCAGGACCAGTTACATCTTTGTAAATAGTTGCCAAATCTGTTTGTAAGATGAGGCTAAAAAAGCCAAGTTTCTGCTGCTTGGATATCAGTAATTTTCATGGAAGTTTATCCACATTTATAGAAGGTAATGGCTTGTTCAGGTCCTGTACATTTGGTTTCCCTTTCCCTGCCTTTGTTTCATTTGAAGATTAACTCTAGCTTTTCTTCTGGATAAACTGCATTTCTGTATCAATGGCATTATTTAGAGAAAAAGCACTTTGTGGATAATCTAAAACCACTATAAATGTAAAATAAAGCTACTGCTCATCAGATTCTTCAGATTCAGATTATTCAGATTCTGAACTCAGAGTTCATGTCAGTAAGGAAGGACAGCTCTGAAAGAGATTGCACGTGCTCCATTCCAGATAAACTTGGTGAGTGATGCCTCGGTTCTTCAGTCAGAAACCTGGGTGGCCTCACACAAGTACATTTCTTTACTAGAGGGCAACTGTGGGTTCTTTAATGCCCTCTATTGTGCTCTGTTGCAGTGACATCCTACACGGAACTCTGTTCTACACAGACCATTCTAACAAAGCCATCAGTGAATGAGTATATATCCTGGGTGTGATGGCAAACATGAACTGATTGTTCAAAAGATCACACTTAGTCCTTTCCAGAGCTGGTTGAAGACAGTGAGAATTCTTCTCTTGGTGTCAGTGAATTTTTAATCAGCCTTTAAACATTCAGGAAATAAAGCCAACTGCTTCACTTTTCTCTCTCTAAAATCAAAACTTTACCAGTAAGGAATGTATACAAGAGACAAACCAATATGCATACCATGATCACATGCAGTGAAGGAAAAAAAAATCCAATTGAGATAAAAAAAGTAAGGGAAATAATGTAGAATTCATGGAGAAATTACCCGTCTTGCTTCCTATGGCTGGCTCCCATCTACTGTGTTTGCTTTTCTCCTTTACAGGTTTCTGAGACCCATCTTGACCTGCCAAATCCACCCTAAGCCAAACATTCAAAGGTACTCGTCTTGCGGAGGGACAGCTGGTACTATCTCTAGCTGGCAGGTCTCCTGAGCATGCAGAATTCTATAGCATGATCCAGCCAGTGCTGGAAACATGAACTGAAAGATATTAGGGTTTTATGAGGTGATAGTCATTGATCAGGTAAAAGAAAGGGAAACCACCCCCCCATCCCCCCAAGATTTGTGGAATTGGAAGCATTATCTAGTGTAAACAAAGTAGATATTATTTCTAGGATCATATCAAAAGAGCTGAAAATGCCAGGTTCTAAGCTGCATTCCAGTCTGATGCTTTGTAAGCCTCTTTTCATGGTAAGGTGGTCACTTCAAAGTTACAGGAGTTTTATAGGTGGGAATTAGTTTTTGGTTATTTACCAGCAATACCTCTTGTTTTCTTTCCTTTCAGAATATTGTATTTGCCATTGTAATAAAAACAACCCAGTTTCAGAGAGAAAAAGAGATTTTGACTGAAGAAGCATTTGGTCAGTGGGTACTAGTTTGTTTTTGCTACATGAAAAAATGATGTATTGCTTGCTCAACTGAAGCTCATTTTTTTCAACTGTCCTTGAAAATTAAATTTAAAAGAGTAAGACACAGAATGTCTGACCCCGAAATTCAGAAATCTGTATGAAACACCAAGTAAGGAGAGATTATCCTGGTACCCCAGGAAAAAAAAAAAAAAAAAGGGATACATTTTTCTTTCAAAATACTGCATGAACATGTATGATGTTATAATTTTGCATCCTCTAGTACTTTCCAGAGGAGTAAAGAACAAAGGGAACACAGAATGCCTTGAGGACCCAGCCATGTGGAGTGAAAGGTTTTACAGAGGTCATTTAAAAATGCCAGATAGAGACTCCATATTTTTTTAAAGGGTTACAGTCATCTGGAAAACTAAAAACATCCAGCATGAACCGGTACGTAAGCAGGGTATCTTTGAAGGAGCTACTGAGAGCTGTTTGACCTGCTTTTCATATCCCTGGGCTTCCACCCAAGAAGAATAAGAGGCTGGAAATGGCCTGGTCTTTTAGGTGGTCCCACCTCTCTGGCTAGAGAGGAGTACAGTTGGTGGATGTGCTGCGCCACACAAGTGGCAGCTTGAAGGAGAATGGTCTGGCTTGCCTCCAGGTTGCCAGCACAAGTGTAAAAGTAGGTCTGAGTGAAAGGGGGGAAAGGACATACAGTAAAAATCAGGGCAGAGCTGCATCTGGGGCCTCAGCCAGCCTGAACTGCTGCAAATTCCCTGCTGATATTGTAGGAAAGGAATGTGGGTTCTCATTATGCTCTTCCCATGCATGGCCATCATATCTAGTATACAAGGTTCTTCAGAGTCTCAGGGAAGAAATCCAATGCTCTACAGCTGGCTGATACCCTTCCCCCTCCTCAACTGCATGTGGAAAAGGGGAGAGCTGTTTGTGTGGCTCATCTTGGACTGACTTGTTCTGGAGCTGTAAATTGCTTCAAGGCTCTTCAAGATGAAGGACTATGTAAATGTGGGGCAGTTATCAATGTAGACGGAATGCACATGCAAATTAAATACTATAAATGTGTTTGGAATTAAATCAATGTGTTTTTGCTTGAAAATTTGGCATGTGATTAATCAAAGTGCTCTGAATGAGTGCAAATACTAGCGGTGTATATTGCCAAACTATCTGAGCAATTTAGTACCCATTTAAGGTACCCACCTAGGTCCCTGGAAAGGAAACCCACTATTATATGAATATTCTCATGAGCCTTCTTAAAAGTACTATTTAAAAAATAAACATTGCAGAAACCATCACGTTTTACTTTTAAGCCTGTTCTGAAGTGTAACCACCTCTGGGCTGAAATGTGCAAGCTGTTTAGCAATGCCCAGTTAACCCTGCCCTCCATTTGAGGAGAAGTGAATGACACAACATATGAATTCAAACCATAGTGGCTTTTAGACGTAATACTGCAATTTTTGTCAGAATTTGATTAAAAAAATTAGAAAAAACTCTATTCATTTGATTTTCACTGAAATATATATAATACATAAAGGTTAGAAAACTTCACTTAGAATCTAAAAACTGATAAAAATTCTCTCTTGATTAAACCTTTCTTTCCTTGTTTGAAACTTTTTTTTTCCAAACAGTGTTTAATTTTACAAAATGTGGTAGAGTTATATATCTGGTTTAAGTTTTAGTAATGTCTAAACTTGATACTGCTTTTCTAAGAGCTCATTTGAGCCTTCATCGCCCTTCTACATATTTTTAGTTTTTACCTGCATGAAAGCATGTGGTTTTGAGCAGTGAAAAATTAGGATTAATTTGATATGTTGTGATTCTTTTAAATGCCACTCTTGGATGCTGCTTTTCAGATACAAAGTTTTATTATATAGTAATGCTAGCTGTTATTTCAAATTCTCTCTCTTCCAAAGCATTTTAGGAACTCAGTGTTACTCTGGAAGGTACTCTTGCACAAGCTCCTCTGTCTTTTTCTCCCACCAAATGTAACACTTGAGGATTAAAGATTCAACATATCTTCCAAAGCTTTTCTTACATCCAAACCCATGGGAATAAATTTGATTTAAAATTTTAATATGTTAACTGAAATGAATAAATGGGAAGCCATGGATAACTGTCTCACCCAATGTAGTATTACCTTCAGAAACAAAAGAGAGAAGATTGTTTGAGAGTCTTTTAAAAGTCTTTCAAAACTTATGCCAATAATTTGTACATTTATATACATATAAATATGCATATGCCTGTTTTTTGCTTTCCTCTTAAATAATTCTACATCCCATACATAGAGAGTGAGACCCAAATCAGAAGAACAGATAATAACATTTCATTGCCATGGCATTTTTCTGTGGATTGTTCCTGTATGGTCTCTAAAATGTATTAATAATTTGGTATTTCTCTGGGGATTTTTCCATTCTTTAGCCTACCATACATAGGTAGTGGAACCTTAACTGACTCCTTCCTCTTTTTTGACTTTTCAAGTCTAGGGAATTCTACCAGGAAAACTGGGGTTAGTTTCATTAAGGTTAGCTGACATTAACAAAAGCGATGTAATTTATCTATTTATCTATGATTTTACCTTTACCTGTATTCTGCTTTGCTACTATGAAAGCATCTAGATTACCCACTACATAGAAGAGATCATCTTTTCAGGCATACACATAGTAGAGCTATTTTAGACTGAGATTTAAGTATGATTGACTGCATAGCCAGCAATCATAAGGGGAAAATTTCAGAAAGTGTTCCTTCATTTTTAATTAAAACAGAAAGAAAGAACAGGTGTAGCCAAACTGCTGCATTTGTTATTCTGATTGTGTGAAGAGTTAAGGCCTGCAAGCATGTCCTGCACTGCTATTCAAAGGTATATTATTATTATTAAAATTGTCATTGAAGAGCTTGATTTCTTGATCTCAGCAGAGGTATTGCTGATAGATGTGAATTCAGCTGTGGGCCTCGTGGGCCGATGGACCATTCTTGCTCTGTGAGACCAGAAGTAGTCAGGAATGTAAAGCCTACTGTAGACATGGGCTGAAGAGATCAAAATAATGTGGATTTGGGGAATGTAGTCCACATAGGGCCTGCAGAAGTTCTTTTCTGGTTATCTGTTCATGGAGGCTCAGAGGCCTTTCATTTCCTTTCAGTATTTCAATTCAAAGCTGTTCTGGGATGCAATAGAGACAATAAACATAATAATTCAGCCAAATCTTTAGGTTTTCTGTGATGCATCTGAGTTTCCAAAGCTATGCATTGTTCAGGAAACTCTATTTGAGGCTTATCTAGGAGAACAAACATGTGACCAAGCCCTTCTGGTACAAAGTCAAACTTGAACCAAGCCCATATTTCGTTATGAAATCTACTCCTAGTTTTCAGGGTCAGCAAGACAACTATCTGCTCCATCTACCTTACGAGGTAAACTTTCTCAAACCAGGAGTATGTCACACTTACTACAGCACTATTTTGGAGCAGCTACATCTCTGAAGTGGAAACAGTGCTAGAGCCCTTCTTCTCCATCTTGTTTAGCTAAAAAAAATCATGTGATTACCAAGATTTGTTTTCTTCATCCTTTGTCTCAGTCATCTTGTAATCTTAAGGTAAAAGGACAATGGATTTGGGTTCAAATTCAAAGCTGCAAGCAGAAATGTACTTACTGATCTCATTCTACCTCTCTGTTCTTGTGGCCCAAACACTTGGCCAAAAATCTGGTTATTGGAGGTTGTTCACTGGTATGGAGCCAGATACCTTTCTTGCTCACAGAAAAGATAGATTATTTTTTTTTCCCCCTCTGAATACGGAGAAATCAAGCAGAAGGTAACTGTCTACTCACAACTTCAAACCTTTTTTGCCTCATAACAAAAGCTGTTTAAATTTGCTCTTTTTTCCATTCTGTGTTGTTCAGGCTTCATAGAAAAACCTTTTTTTTTCAAGCTGTTCTACTTTCTTTTTTTCTTCTACTCTGAGGCAATTGATCCTTCAGAGAATGAATTCACATCAAATCACTCTGTGCTACTGCTCTGGGCAGCAGAGAACACTTTCATTGATTCAAGGACCACATTTGTTTCCGCTGTGAATATACTTACCAAAGCTCAATGGCTTATTTGCCTGCAAGCTGGCTGTTATGTTCATGGACCTTCATCCTGACAATATAACACAAACCCTGCCATTACCTTCTAGCTTAATGACTGATTTTTACATTACATAGGGAGAAAATATCTTAAACTATTGCAGTGTGCACATGAATATTAGCAACCAGAGCTAAAGCACAGAAAGACACATATCAAGTTTTTCCAGTACAACTGGTTTGTAGGCTGCTAGGTTTCTCAATCTTAGCAACTCATAGTTTCTCAAACACACAAGTGGATAAATAGGTGTCAGGATGCATTTGCTTTATTCTTCCTTTGACTAATAATATGTCCTCTCTTCAACCACATCGTATTTTTAAAACATTTTCATAGCTTAATGAAGGAATTTTTATCTGGCTGAGTAAAGCAGCTGCTGATCATCCTGGTGCTAACTACCTGAGCTGTTTATTTCCTCCCCAATCTCCCTCTCAACACTGGTTTTATTCCTCATTGCTTTATTGCAACTCTTCTGCAACACACCTTTTATTTACTCAAAAAGTTAGGGTACACTGCTCTTGATGAATCCTTAGTAGAAGGAATTGGCCCAGTCTCAGTGAAAGTTAATGTAAATCTTTTGACAAATGAGAATAGATTCAGGTCTTATAAGAAACAGAACATGAGATACAAAGGTCCATAAGGCTTCTAGCTTCTGTCCCATGCCAAAATCTTGCTGCAGTGACATTTTATTTTTTAGCCTATCCATGCTAAGAGGACTGAAACAACTCTTTCCCACCCAGAATTACCAGTAGAAAGCTTTTGAAATACAGGGAAAAGCTTCAGTAGTTCAAACTATAAAAATTGCATTCCTTATCTCCACAGATGGCCTAGAAAGAACCTTCAGACAGCACAGATTAAAGATAAGCTTGAAATTTCCAAAGAAAATATACCGTGGAATTTTTGCACATATCTGGCACTTTCTCACTCTCTGCTGAAGTGAGGCAGTGCTTTGAAAAATGTCCTATTGGGGAGAATTTTTATCTTACTACACATAGAATTCTGGAGTCAGTCTAATGAATATCATGTTGCTAATAGCTCTGAATTTACACTGGAGCACAGAAGATCAGAGTGAACTGTGATCTCTAAGGCAGCATGGAAACAGTCGGCTTGCGTTGAATACTTAAGCTGCTTGCCACTTTCTTTGTCTTCATTCTTTTTTCTGTATTTCTTTTTTCAGCGCAGCATTATGGACTTGGAAAAGCAGAAGAGGAAAGATACAAAGTCAACAAAATAATTCCAGGGTCTAGCAGCTTAGCTATCCCACCATCTGTTTAAAAGGACAAAACATTATAATAAAACAAAACTTGTGGTCCAACAGCTATGTCTGCAAAGAAGAAACAGTGCTATACTTTAAATTCTAGGCAACACCCTTTGGATCAAAATATTACGACAACAGATAGCAGTGACCACATTTAATGGATACTCACACAGCTAGGCCATGACTCAGACTGCTTACTGTTGTTTGGAACTGAAACCTGAGAGCAGAGAAGCGAGAGGAAAAGAAACCTTGTGTTAAGCTGGCATGCACCAGTGAATAAATGGCTGGCATTTGCAAGGCTGCATTGCAGGGAAGCTTTTAACAGTTTGCCACTGCCAGCTGATGTCTCTTTAAGCGTCCCTGCCAAGAAGCCAAAACTGGAAGCAGGTGCAGGGGCAGAGGAACTGCATGTGGAAAGGGAGAGAAAGAGAAAGAACAGTACTTCTGTTGTTAAAATTCTCTTGCTTTCATTAAAACCTAAACAAAGCTTTACTTTAAACTTGAATAATAGATTTTAGTGTGATAGACTCCTGCCTATCCAGTTTGACAATCCTCTTACTTTTATACACTGAGGTAAAAGAACTTTGTTGAGCTTCCCCCCCGCCCCCCATAAAGCCTTGGATTGACTGAGAAAATGCTCTATACTGATTACAGCAGCTTTCTTTTTGAGATTGAGAGCATCTGCTTCGTAATGCCTCTTGTTTCTTCCCCAAGCAAAGTGCTTTTTACAGACTCCCACCCCCATTAGTCCAGGGCCTGGGAACAGAGCAGTTTCCCCAGATCAAGTCTCTGTCTTTGCTGTGCCATGTCACTGGTTCAGGACCTTAGTACACTGCTGTCTGATAAGATGCATAGCAGGAAACATTAGGTGCTAAGAATTTACATTTGAAAATACACTAATGCAATGGGCTGCTGATTATTTTGTGAAATATCTTCTGTTGTTTTTCTTAAGATGAGTTATAAAAAACATTGAGACCGGTATACGCTGCATATTAGTGGGATCTGCTAGAAACTTTGTGAGAGGTCTTGGCTGCCTTTAGGATACCTCAAAGAGGAAATGTATTCTCTAATCATAAGGAACACAAGGCCAAAGAAAAAAAGATAGAGCATTTTTTATGAAAGCAAAACCCCAAAACCTTGAAATGCACATGGCTGAAGGTGGGGAGCTATCCTTAAATTATTTGCTAAAAGACTTGATTTCTAATCATTTTGTAGTTACTTTTCCCACAGATTAGAGAAAAGGTGTGTCACTTTGTAGTCAGAGCTGTGAATTTAGGCATCTTTATTGCTTTCTACCCTTTAAGGAATTCCTGCTATTGTCAGCTAAAATATTTTCCTTTCTGGTTTGTTTTTCCTGTAGAGTAAAAGCAGTAGCTAAAGCCATTCTGGGCAGATTTAAAAAACAAAACAAAATCAAATAACTCAACATACATGAGTGCCTCTGTGTGGCTTGTGCTTTAAAATCCTTCCCTCCCAGGTTCTAAATACTATGATTTTAAATCAAAACCTGTTTTTAGTTTGGTTTTTTTTATTATTATTTTGGGCTTCTTTCTGTCTCAGGAGAGATTATTGGAACTAACTTGATTACTATCTTACTGTTTAAAAGCAGCACAGTCTTGAAAATTACTTGCTTTTCCAATTATACAGACTATGTATTCCAGAAGAAAATAATTGTACTTTTCCAGTTTATATTGCATGTTAAAAGACTTTTATACTTTTAGTGACAGTGAATTTTCTTCTCTTAAACTTGTACTTAATATCCAACTCTTTCCTACTCTCCTTTTTCAAAATGTCCAGGAAATTAAGAGCTGAGACACGAACATGTCAGTATTTCCATCTGTCACTCATCTTTATAATGGCATCTCGTTTGGAGAGCGTAAAGGAACTGCTTCAAAGTGGTAATATTCCTCTGACTCAACAGGAAACATACAGTCTGCCTCAGGATAAAAAGTATACAGAACACTGTGTGGTGCAAAAGAGAATTTACAAATCAACAATGAAGTCAGGCTGAACAGTCATTGCTCAGTAAAAGTGAGCAGTCCTTCAATTAATTAAATTGATGTAGACATTGTAGGATTTTCAAAACACCTACCTTAAGCTTTCAAGCTGTTTTCTCTAGCTCTTAGAAAAGAAAGAAATTGTCTTATTCTGACAAAAACTGATATTCTCAAAAGAATTATTCCAACAGCTAGAGATTTTCAGAAAGGTACCAAAATATTTGGAGAGGAATAGAAGTAAAGTTCTGATCTTTTCAAAAGGGAGAATAAACATAAATAAATCTATTGTGTTTTCTTTGAAACACCATTGCGTATGAGACTGGCCACATATAGTAAAACACTGAGACTTTCTTAACACACAGGACCACGTTGGACAAGTAGGGAATGGCTTATCAAACTAAAGGGAAAGAAATAAATGTATAGGCCGTGGAAACTAGGACAGGTGACCTGGGAAGAGTACAGAGCCAGAGTTTGGTTGTGTAGGGGTGGGGAGAGGAAGGCCAAGGTGAAGCTTGTACTGAACCTGGCAAGTGATGCAAAGAATAATGGGAAGGGCTTTTACAGGTATGTCAAATTAAAAAAAAAGGAAGGTCAAAGAAGGTAACCCTCCTGATAATCAATGCTGGAAAACTGGAAACCACAAATGAGGAGAAGGCTGAGGTACTCAATAACCTTTTTGCCTCAGTCTTCAGTGACAAACTCTCTTCCCACACCTCTCAAGTGTAAGGATGACAGGAAGCAAAAACCTTCAATGTAATTTTTGGAATGATTCTGAGCACCCAAAGGAAGCGAGTCCAGAGGAGGTACATAGCTGTGGTGGCAGATGGTGGATGCCGTAACCTTCCGGAAGTGTCTCCTATAGGAAGCCACTTGGCAGGGCCAACACGCTCACACTCGCGCGCACACACCGAATAGCTTCAGGAACGGGTCAATGGCAACGAGCTGGGAAGGGTCTTGCACAGAGTTCCATGGGAGAGGTTTATTCCAGCCACACATGTGAAGAGGTCCAGGGATGAAGACCAAGAACATGGGAGGGTCCAGGTTTTTAAATGGGGTCAGAGGGAGCATCAGGGACCAATGGTCTGAGGGCACAGGGGCAGTACACAGGTGGGGCTAGGGTATGGGAACCAACAGGGAAACTCTGAGGGAGTGGCAATGGAGCAAGGACCAATGGGGGAACAAGGAAGGGAGAACCTTCTAGGGCAGGGGCATAAAAGGTATAGAGGGACAGGGAGGCCAACGGGCCAACCAGGGAAGCAGAACTGGGGTATGTTAACATAACAAGACATCCTGGGGGAAGCCCTTTCTGTCTCCCTGACCTGGGGAGGACCTTTAGTCTTAGGGACTGTCCCACCAGTGGATTCTCTTCGTCCCTTGTCCATAGGCTCACCACACTCTAAGATGATTAGAGGAATGGAGCAACTCTGCTGTGATGAGTGGCTAAGAGAACTAGGGTTGCTCAGCCTGGAAAACAGAAGGTGACCTAATTGTGACCTTCCAGTGCCTAATGGGAGTCTATAAGGAAGATGGAGAGGGACTTTTTACAAGAGCATGGAGTGACAGGACAAGGGGCAATGGCTTTAAACTGAAAGAAAATAGATTTAGATTAGCTATTAGGAAAAATATATTTACTGTGAGGATGGTGAGGCACTGAAACAGGTTGCTCAGAGAAGTTATGGCTGTCTTGTCCCAGAAGGTGTTCAAGGCCAGATTAGATAGAGCTCTTAACTAGCTGGTGTAGTGGAAGGTGTCTCCGCCCAAGGTGGGGAGGTTGGAACTAGATACCCATTTAAGGTCCCTTCCAACCCAAACCTTTCTATGATCCTATGACCTTCTCAAGCCTTGTAAATCTAGTTTTGGATCTGCATGTGTAGTTTTGACAGGTCAACAGATCTCATTAGGAACCAAACTGAAGTATGTTCCAAGTGCAAGTCCAATGTTCTTTCATGTGGAACTTAAGATAGATTGTAACATGAGAATTCTTTGAACAAACTTCCAGGAAATGTCCTGGATGAAGTTGTTGAGAGCGTGTGAGATTTGGAGCAAGCACCAAAAGCAGTGGTATGCATTTTTGGTCTGTTCCAAATAAGGTGGGAAGTAAATGCTAAAGGGTGTAGTCTCTGTGTAGACGGTGGATATGAGGCCCAGTGGAATCAGACAGAGTAATCTCTTTCTGCCCTCCTTGAACTAATAGCCTCCAATTTTTTCTCTTTTTAAGGAGCATTTAGATTGATCTGAAGATAAGATATATTTCAAAGGACTATCACAGCAAAATGAAACACTGTACCTTTAAGCACTTGATCTCTGCTGAGCATTGCTATAACTTCTCTGGTTTTAGTTCTGCAGCACTCAGGAAAAGCTTTGAAACTCTAAACACCTTGCAGTTATTGTTCATGATTAAAATTTAAAACAATGAGTGTTCTAAGATAAATATGTATATATCTGTGTATAAATAGGTACACACACAAAGACATCCTCACACTCCAATAAAAGTACAATACCTCATATATAAAGTCAAGAAACTGCAAATGGGATACTTTTTCTATAAACTGAACTAGCTTATAGTTACATTTATAAAAAAATATACAGCCAGGGCCTATTAAATGAAACCATAGATGAAGTGAACTTATGTCATCAGTATTTGAATTTTGTACATTTTGAACACTATCCAAAAATTATAATCCACTGTTTGAAATACTATATCAGTGGAGAAGGAGAAATGATCTCCCCATTACAAACTCACAGCCTCAAACATTCACATCCTGCTGTAAATATATCACATACTGTATCATGTTGCTTATGGAAAAATTAATTTTTTTTCCTTTAGTTTGCTGACCCTTTTGCTGTAGAATAATATTTGGCAAAGCAAGGGCTCTAATTATTCCTTTCCATTTTACTCTACAGGAAAATGATCTATTTTATATTTCCATATTCATGATGATCTGTACTGGTCAAATAATGAAATTCAATGCACCCTGTGGATGATGTCACTGTATGTATGCTTGCAGTTGTTTAGTCTTTGAACTACAGAATTTTTGTTTTGTGTGCTGCTGTATTTCATGAGCTTTACATGTAGAATGCATTTCTTGGATAGGTTCTAAGTATTACATGTCTAAAAACATAATAATAACAAAATAGATACCAAAAGGTCAGACTATCTTAAATACGATGATAACAAGACTAAGTAACACAGCATAAGAAAAAATCTCTCTCATGATAGATACAAGTATATTTACTTTAGGGTATATTGTGTTGGTAGACTGTAAGCAAAGAAACACTGAGCACCTTCACGATAGGATCATCAAGCATCTGGGGCCCAATTTCCAAAGTAAAACAATATTAGGTCATTATTAGATTATGGCACATTTTTAAAATGTGAAAAGGCTATAAACTTTTCTTGCATTATATTCTAGTAAATTACAACAGGACTGTTCCTCTGTAGCATAAAAATGAACTTTCATTAACAAAGCATTTGCTTAATTTTCCACTTCAAGCATTTTTTTCAAGAAGTATGTTTATTATTGGGATTTTTTCAGTGTGGAAACAAAGCAGCTTAAAAAGTATTTACTCACTATTGAGCATGGTATGAGAGAAAAGGTTCATAATGGCTGTTCTCATTAGGAGACTTTTACATTATAGTGCCTTTGTTAGACTTGTGACTGGCCAGAAATGTAATTTTGGTTCTGTACATTTTGGGCAGCATCATCTCTCTGATTTATTAGTTGAATATTCTCTTACTGTTATTTGCGTTGCTTTTACAATATTAAAATTTAATGTTTCTTTCTCAGTGCCTGTGAAATTACATCAGCACCTATTAATTGTCACATTTCATAGCATTACAAGAAGTGGAATGGAGGAGGGTGTTCCATATAAGCAAATAGGTAGTCTGGCAGCAAAACAAGAGAACTCAAACAGGACATAAAAATTTCAAAGCCAGAATCTCTGCAAGCCAAGGTATATAGAATGGTAGTTGTGGTTTCAACTGGGGTGAAGCCAAAATGCAGAAAATTGTGCTACTTCAGATTGGTACATTAATTGAAGTGACAACTGAAATTGAAAGTTTTTTTTTTTTTACTGTTCACTGTGCATAAATAAAACCTGAAAGGTAATGTGCATTAATACTGCATACATTTATGTTCCCTGGTATTTGGAGGTGATTCTGTTCTCAGATATGTTTGGGGTTTTGGTGTCTTTTCCCTACAGGTGTGGCAGTCAAGAGGAATGAAAGGTAGATGCCAGTAGAGAAAAGTTTGCCCAAGTTCAAACACACACTGTCTCTGCTCTAAACGTTTGCAGAAAGTTCTCAAGCAAGCCACAGTTCTGTCAAGTTGTCTACTAGACCTCTATCCCAAAGTAAATTTTATCATTTGGATCACTTTTTTTTTGGCCCCAAATACCGTAATCTCTTCATATTCTGTTTCCCTTCACATCTACCTTCTTTCTTGACTAGCCACATATACCCAAGTTTGCCCACTTCTTGACAGCACAGCAGTGTATTTCATCTTGTGGAAAGCTTCTTACAAAACTTTGGTCTGAATATAGGTGAAGCGCCCAAGACACAATAAACTCTTCTCAGCTATAAAGGCATTTTTTCTGTCTGCCCTCTGGGTAGAGAAAAAACCCAGACCTACATATGGAAGGCAGAATTATAGCATCAACTATAAAAATAACTGTAAGGTTATTGGTAGGTAATACACTATAGTCAAGGACAGTGTACTGGCCTCTGCAAAGAGCTCTTAAAAATGAAGGTACTACTTAGCTCCCCCTAAGTCTGCTAAAACAGACTTAAAACTACTATAGTAGATTTTATGAGCAATCATTTACATTTTTTCTCGCTATACTGGAAAAAATAGCTGAAATATCTTATTGCCTTACATATTAATGCTAGCGTTATAGATTTATTATTTTCATGGAGTTTCACAGTAAAGGGGCCTAGACCCTAATTCTAGCACTTTTTTTTTTTCTTTTTCCCCAGAGTAGACAATGAATTGACTGCCTATATCCTTCCTGTTGTTCACTAGAGAGTACCTGCTTAATTCTTCTGCTCACTAGCTGTATTTTGAACAGTTGTTTCTCAGGGTTGATAAATTATTTTGAAATTTCAAGAAGCCATATTCTACATATTGAAATTTTGTCTAAAAAAATATTCCCAAGGCAAGTATTTTCTCTAATTGTACTGGCATGTTTCTAAACAGTTTCTAAAGATTAAATTTTTCTCCAATAGTTCTCCAATTTTTCCTGCCTATTCTAACTTCACCATTGCAATGAAGGCAATTTCTTACATTCTTGCATTGCAATGACTGCCTTTTTTTCCTTTGGAAGACCCAGGAGTACAACAATATTATTCAATGTATTGCCCAGTTTTCTAAGAAATGCTGTCTTGTAAATATACTTGCATAGTATTTCAACTGCCTTTGGCTTTTAAGGTAGATGTATAGTAATTCAAAATGATAATGGTTTCAAATCAAAAACCAAGTTAAACATTTTAGATTTTCAATGACATTCTCTTTAAGTAAAAAGGATTTACTTTTCTGTAGATTCAGTAATTTCCAAATAAAACCAGGAACAGATACAGACCATTTTCTTTACATGGAATACCTGCAAAACCACAGATTTGTTGTGTAAGTAGGAAGTGGACTGGACAAGGGTAATGCCTTTAACCTTTATTCCATGACTCCATGCCAAACACGCACCTTTCATTTCAGTGTATCTAAAATGGATGCTCAGATAGAACTCTTGATGGGTGGCGAAAATGAGAGACAGGCCTCTACTAAGGATGTTAATATGAGCTACAAAGAATGATTACCAAAAAACCCCCAAAAACCCAAAAAACCAAGACCTGAAAAACAAGCAAAAAGTGCCAACAACCTTTTTCTTAGTAGGGACTTTTACATCATTGATTTTCTTAATACATTCAGTATCATAAATCACTGGAACCCCTTTATTTCCAGAAATATAAACCTTATGCATGGGTGAAATTATGACCATAAAAAGCTATTTTAGCAGGACTTACTAGTTCATTTTAGAAAAAAACCCTGATGGTCATTTGAAAACATTTAATAACAGAATGAGAACAAAAACAGGCTGAAAAACACTCCTACTCACTCCACATGCTTATTCTCTGTGTCAAAGATTTGTGTTTGTTGGCAAAAGTAAGGACATGCAAAACTGTGAAATCTAGACTCAATTTGTCTTGTAAATACTTACTTATGTCTGTTTTTTTCAATGAATTCATACTTTCAGATGAAAGTATCAAAATCAAACTGCTCAATGAGTGCAAAATTTCAGTGTGAAATGTCAAATGAGTGTGAAATTTACCTGCTTGTCTACCTTATCCAGAGTATGAAATTTTAAGCCATTCATACACTATGTGTTGTGTGGCAATAAAGACTGAGATTTGTGCAAGTAAAGATAGATTAAGTCTGTATTTTTCATGTTGATAGAATTAATTCAAACTCAGAACAACTAAGAAATTATCCTACTCAGAAAATTTAGCAAAATTGGCAAGGTGAATATTTATGTCTTAAATGTGAGCCGAGTTTTCAAGAAAAAAAATAAAAACTGAACAAAAATAGCAATTGTATTCATAAATTTAACCAGTTGTCTTAGAAATAGTAGTATAAACAATAAAATAAAATTTGAATGAAACATTCACTGATGTCAAAACATATAAATAGGCTTTCTAAAATAAGTTGCCAATTAAAATCATGCAGTATTTTCTTTGGCATAATAACAGCTCCATATATGTCATTATTAGCCTAATTTTGTTTGCTAAAATTTTGCATAATTAGAATACACACTGCAGTCTAAGACAAAATTGAGACTATGCTTTGTAGTTTAACTTCAGATGGATTTGAGTAAAAAATTTGGAAAAAGTTCCAAACTTTTTCAAAGCTTGGGAATGTTTGGATCTGGTTTTGTGGTAGTTTTTTACTCCAGTGCATCCTGTGGAAGCATTCTTGCAGGGTTACACAGGAGTTGGATCAGACCCTCAGAATATAATGTAAATGTGCAGTATCATAGATTTCTGTATTACAAAAACATGAACTGTACGATTTTGTGAGGAAAAAAAATAGAATTGCTACTGTTCTTAATGTGTAATCAGATTTCCAGCTGAAAAAAATCTGTTTATATCTGGTACTATGAAGGCAACTATAAAATTACCATTGTCAAAAAAATTGAAGGGTTTAGACTTGATCTACTTGATACACCAGCTGAGTATAAAATAAAATTTGAAAAAAAGAAGTTAATTTCCATGGTCATTAGATGATTTTATTCTTTGTAATAAATATATCAGTCAGAGAAACTTCATCTTTTTTAAGATCCTGTAACAATTCTTACTTCTTAATGAGGCTTTTTTCTAGCCAGAGGGGAAAGATAATAGTACTGTATTCAAAATCTGTCCAGAATAAAATGGTTTTGGTTTTTCTGTATCTAAGAAAACTGTTCAAATCAATTTCAATCATATTTTTTGTTCAACAGAAACCAGACAGCACACCAGTTTCTGAGGATAAATTCTATTTGACCAAAATTTAAATAGCAATGAGACTAGAGACCAATTAATAAATTCACTTGCCAGAATTTTATAGTAGAAAAAATGGAATCATTTTTGTGCATGTGTATAGAGTAGGAATATTAACCAGCTGCATGTAACTAGATACCTAGTAATTGCATAATCTGCATCAGATTTTCACCTTGAGTTCCCATAGACATACATATCAGCTGTAGATCTGTGATGTTATTTTCCTGTCTATTCTATGCATCACAGATATTTAGCCACTTGTTTTTGTCTGAGTCCAGTGTTTATGCAGCAAACAATGCCAGCTGTGAATATATCACAAGTTTACTTCTCAGTGGTTGTAGTACAACATTTGCAGTTCTAGGCACACTACTAAGGGACCATCATATAGAATTTGCTCTAGTAGTTTTGAAAAGAAAATTACTTCCAGAGAGGAAAGGCTAATTAAAGAAATAGAGGATGTGTTGAAGAAAACATGTAACTTCATGGAAATGAGTAAAAGTACCATCTCCTACCATTTTAGAGACTTACATCATGGAGATGGTGAGATTCAAAGAGGCCAACCATTAGGTTCTCATTTGATTGAATATTGATGCTACCTGGAAAAAACACTGAAACATGCTGAGATGAAACTATTGAGTTATAAGTAACTGCAGGTTCATATTAATATTAGACTCAAATATTTTTATTCTTTTACAAACACTCTAAGAATTTTCCTTTTCTTCCTTTTGAATTTTGATAACTTGAGAGAGAACTGTTCTGTAAATGTCCTCTATCTCAGGTTCATAAATCTGTCTGTAGATATGGTGTGCCAAGGAGACCAAGTGCTAAATTCAGGGAATACACACATGCTGGTCAAAGGCTAGGCTCTGCTGTGGTCACTATGCAACACTAAAACTAGATAAAAACCATCCATTAACCTTTGCATGGAGGGGGAGAAAAGGTGTATAAGTTCTCTGACCTCAATAATTGCCCTCAAAGTTACTGGGCAGAGAGAAAGAGAGGTAAATTTGCACCACTGCAAGTTTAAAAATACCTCTCATTCTTTAAAGTTAGAAAACTCAGCACTCAGAGACTGCCAGTCTGCCACAAATCCACAAACTGAGTATAGCACGGAACAACAATGTCAGAACACTGTCATGTCTTTTGTGGAGCTCAGTTTTTATCGAGCATTTACAGTGAAATGGCACTTCGCTCTCCAAGATCTTTCAGCTGCGTCTGTCTCAATGAGAAGAATGACATCTGAAGGTGTGATTTTGTGACAAGTAAATTATCCTTTGGAAAGAGGACAAAACCCAAGAGCCTATTTAGTGAGTGATAGTGAGAGGACAATCATCTAATTTTGGTTGCTATTTTCACTGAATGGATTTTAAATCCAAAGCTTGGAAGGCAAAGAAACTCTTCTGAGTCAGAAAGAAGAAAGACTGGGATGGCACCATAAGGAGCTGGGGATAATGACACATGATCACAAGGATCCAGAAGCCAGTGACAGGGTTCGGCTTCTCCGGCCAAGGCAGCCTGAGGATAACTGTGTAGAGGGGGATATACAGGAGTCTCTGCCTGTCCAGGTCCCATAGTTTACCTTGAGGTGGATATCTCCGCAGTTCCCACTCATAGCAATTAACTTGGCTGAGGTCTGTTGTGGCCAAGTAAGCATCTGGACATTCATATAAATTTGGAGGCCACAAAACTATGTGCACAGTGGATTGGACAGTGCTTCTGTCCCAAAAGGCTAAGACAAAGAGTACTGTGTGGCAGAATGTTAGTGCAGATGCCTCCTGACAGTACTGCCTCTGCAGTGGTCTAGGCATGAATGTTGTTCTAGTGGCATTTCTCAACACAGCAGAAGCATGATCCTCCCCACGCCTGCATCCCTCCTCTTGCGGAGTGGGATAAGTTTGGGTGGTGCTCATCTCCATGGGCTTCTCCTGTGTGGGTGATAAGTAGAAGAAATTGTTCCTGGGCTTACCCAAGGGCTCTGGGGAGCTCCCTCTTGCATGCCGTCAAAGTGACATGAGTCACTCTCCAAAGTGACAGACAGGTTCAGGGGTTCTCACAAGCTCCATGGGGCTCTACTCTGGCCATCTGGAAATTGAGACTCTCAGTGACAGCATGTAGTGGGCTACAAGGACTTACTCCCTCCTAGCTAGTTCCTATAACCAGCTCCATGAACCAGACAGTGCCCTCAGTGACTAACTGGCCACTCTACTGGAGCTCTAACAAGGGAGTCTCAGCAATGGCTGGGAGATTGCTGTTCCCAAAGTGCTGTTCCAGAGCAGTGAACAGTGAGCCTGGGGTCTGGGGCAGGGGTCTTTCCCTCTGCCTGAGGGGGCACTCAGCTGGCCATACTGGAGGGGCAGGAAATTACTTCTGAGGATGGGCATTGAAGATTAGGCTTGCCTGACTGATAAACCTTGTTCCCTTCAAGGGATGCTCATTGAAGTGTTTGCTGAACTGAGGGGCAGGGGTTGCTCTGGGTGCAATGGGTTCAGGTCAGGCCAAAGGGCTGTGACCTGCTGCCATGTCCTGGACCCTTTTTGGACAAAGTCCCTGACAAATGAGCTTCATGGGACACAACGGTGGACGAAGCCATACTGGCTGTGGGGCCGGGATCCACGGTGTCTGACTGTGGGGGCAGCCCTTGGTGAGGCCTATTCCCCAGCTACAGCTAAGGTCCCATAAGGGTTAGTCCCAGGACCATCAGCAGCAGGTGGGGATGGCCCTGAAGGGACCTAGTAGCTCTGGGCCCAGGGTGGTGGGTCTGTACACCAGCAGACACTGGGAGATGGACACAAACAGATACATTTCTCTTTATTTGTGTGAATGGATTATTCCAATAAAGTTTCCATGTTTCCACACTGTCCTCAATCAAGGAGATTTTATTTTGATTGGATGTTACTACAGCATGTGTAGTGGATGTGAAATCACATTTTTCTTACATTAAAAAAAATTCCCAGAAGTCATTGAAGTGTTGGTAGGTTGTTCCAGGATTGTGTTGGCAAATTTCAGACAATTAAAAAAACAAGTGAAATGCAGAGAACAGAGCCACCATTCATATTTACATAATGAATATCCAACTGTTAATAGATAGTTAGAAATTCAGGTGCAATGAAAAGTGAGATATTAGTAATAAAATGTTTATTGCCTGTGAGGACTCACATACCCAGCAAACTCCTCCATCACTTTTGGAAGCAAACTCTTGTTTATTTCCACAGGTGGATTACCCTAGTCATTATTCTCTTTAATATCTTTAATCACACTAGTATTTTAGGTATACAGTATACCTGAAAGGACATATGCTGTTCTTTTAGTACACTGAGGTCTCATTTGGGAAAGTGTTCTCAATGGGGCTCACTGAAAGCCCGTGTTGACCCCTAATCCTTTGTTAGCACCATTTCGAGGTCTTAGCTACTGAGCAGATTCTGGCCTCTGCAACAAGGAAATTCTGTGGCTTCTTTAATAAATCTGCATCAGAGTACTGATAGTCTACTTGCAAATCCATCCACAAATATTGTATATGTCTGAATTTATTCTGATCTTTCAGTTAGGTATTTAAAGGTATTTTTGTCACACTAGATGTAAATTTCTCTGCATTATTGTCTCAGATTGTAGAAGGAAAAATGAAAATAATTTTTACTATAGTTCTGTTACCTTCACCCTCAAACTTGACACTTCAGTATCCTCTCTGCATTATGTTAAAAGTAAGTCATTGACTTGAGTATAAAAACCTTAAATTTATGTGCCCTGCAATTTCTTAAATTTCATATATGGGGCCACTTAACTTGCAAGAAACAGATTTTATATAGAAACTGTCAACATAAGGGGATGGTTCTCTAATTTATAACTAGAAATAAAGGCTAAAGTTTCAGGGTTGCCAAACTGCTCTCTTTAAAAAAACCATAACTACAGTAGGAAAAGAAATGCAAGAAGTTCTTAGTATTTACAGTCATTTCCCAATGGAACAATTCTTTACTGATTACTGTTAACCCCTTCCGTAGGCTACTCTGCCCACAGAAAAGGAGGAACTATTTATTCCTAAGGACACATTGACTGTGAATTACTCACTGTCAAGATTTATCCTCAGTGAAGAAAAATTATGTTTAAAAAAACACCTTAGGAGATACCAGTTGTTAAATACCTTGTGTCCTCTGTGATAGCTTCTATAATTGTCCATCAGTCCTTATGTCTTGAGGGGACTGTGAAGCTATTGCTTTTGAAGTTAGCTTATAACTCATGAAAAATATGAACTTCATCCAAGTTAAAATTATTGCTATAAGGTAAATTACCTAGTGATGTTATATAGGCTGTAGACAGCTCCATCTGAGAGGGCTGGGATGGGTGAAGACTTACCTTCCACTTACCTTCCCACTCGAGGCAAGATAGACAAACAGAGAGTCTGACAAGCTCTTCTTTATTCAGAAAACCTAGTCTACTAGGGAAACAGTGATCTAGGTGCCTGGATGAGAGATAGGCAATAGATGAGTCCAGGCAAAAGCTTTGGTGGAAAAAACGTCTTCATAATGGAGTGGCAGCAAAGGTATAGAGCTCTTTACGGGCAATAAATACAACATTGCTGGCAAAATACAAGTACTTGCTACCCAAAACACAAAGGACTTACTGTTCCAAAACCACAACTGGAATAGAAAAGAAATCATAGTTGCTAGACTGGAACAGAAATGTTTCATAACACCAGAGTGAAATTTGGTCTGGTAGAAAAGAATTAAGACAACTTCTCTTAATTTCAGGATGGCCTGAGATTTTGCATTTAGCTAGTCTGTGGTCTTCATGAAGCTACACCATAGCTCTTGTTACCCAGATTACAAGTATTTCAGAAATAAAAATACCTGTCTTTTTGAGCTGGCATCACCCTAACTCAAACACATTAGTACATTATCCCTTTCCCTCTCATTCCTTGTGACTGCAGCTCTGCAGAGGGAGCGGAGCTGCACAGTCCTCAGTGGGATCTGGTCTGTCTTTCTGCCTGCTTTGTGTTTCCTGTGTTTCAATCACATTTTCTGATTGCATGTCTGTAAGGACATTCTCTGTCTCTAGCTTATCCATACTTCTTTTTCGTGCTGTTGGACTCCATAAGACTTTGATGATGTGGTAAGGGCTGCAAATCCCCCAGTCTGTAATGGTAAATACAATTTTCTTCTTTTAAGAAAAATTCTGCCTAGATGCATATGCCAGTTTTGTGTGTATTTGTTCAAAACATAGAAACATCCCTGACCTCACTTTGGTTTTCCATGCCCTCAAAAAATGATGCCCTAATTGAAAGTGTAGGTTTATTTACCTATGAAAACTTAATTCTCCTTTGGGGAAATGGGAATTGGATGCAAGCTGAGCTTCATAGAACATCACAAATGTTTTGCTTTTTTTGCAAAATAATAAAATGCAGGGTGGGGGAAGTGGGGGTGGAAATGAAGCTATGCAAAGACATGTCCTTCAGGTGACACAAAGATGGGCAAGTTCTCTGAGGTATATCTTAAGTGATAAAGGATGAGATATAGAGCTACCAAGAACTCATGAAGAAAGGTTCAAAATGACCACTGCTTCTGTTTTTACTTTCAGAGTGTTCATAGGTTCCATGTAGATGGCTGTTTTCCAGGATACATACTGTATCTCTGCTGTTGGGCAAGCAGGATAGCTAACGCACAGATAGAGAAAGACAAAAACCAATAATAAAACCAGTAGTTGCAAATTTTGTTAATTTGGCTTTTTGGTTACCAGGCATATCTAATATGTCTAATTTATCGAATTTTTCACATTGACTTCCTTCCATTATAAAAAGAATAAGTTAGAGATGGTAAAATATCTTTACAGAGTTAAGGTAGGTATGGCCTATGTATCATTTTAAGACCAGTGAATAAAGTCCTTAGATGTACAGAGACTGATCTGCTGTTGTTTCACATTTTCTGAATGCAGACTGCAGTCAAAAAAAAAAAAAAAAATTGAACACTGGAGGTATAGTAATATGCTTTTTAACAAAGGCTGTAAAATTCAGCCATGGACATCCTCCAGTAAACAGGCAAATCCTAACATAGCTCCTGACAGAACAGTAAGTCAGCTGGGCCATAGCAGTTTCAATTCCTATTCTTGCACTACTACAGGGAGTGAATTCCAGAAGCTAACTTCTCCACAACAAGGCAAATCTTGTATTCTGCCTTAGCTTCACATCTAAAATCCTTCTTATTATTCCATCTGGTCTCAGACTTAATGATGGTTCTATATCTAACAAACTCATGTCCAAATAACACCTGTTTCTTGGTGCCTGTCTCTTAACTGTAGCCTGGCATCCTCTCCCTGATCCAGTTCCTGCTGTGGCTTACCAGCCTACTCCAAGCTTGGTGCTCCAGCCTCATTCCAGTTCTTGTTCATTAACTCAGCTCAGCTGAAACTGCCTGGGTCCAAACTGTCATATTTGGCTGAAGATGTCTTCTGATGTTAGTCCTTCAAATGTAAGTTGTAAACTGAGGCTTTTACATATTTAAAAAAAAAACCCACAAAACTTCAGACCTACTATGATGTTCCCATCTGGTTTTATTCCTCCTCCGTAACACAATTTAAAGAAGACCTAGTGTGCAGTGATTACAGAGTCTGGTAGATATAATCTTCTCTTAGAGATCTAATTTTAAAATGTTATCAGCTAAGGAAGAACTGTAGGAAATCAGTTTTGGAATATGAAGCAGACTGGAATATCTACTTTGTATTCCACTGGTTTATGACTCACTTTACATAGACAATTATATTGTACTAACCATTTTACTGTTAAAGAAGGACATAACATGCCTATTTTGAAATTATAGTTCTTTCTGCTTCATGTTTGGTCTCATTTAATCAATCAGAACAACACTTGTAAGTATAAATGTTCATCTTACCTACATCAGCCATGTAGTGTTGCTGAGATCCTGTCTGTGCTTTTGTTTAGATCCAAAACTGATTTCTTTATAAAAGTGCATTGAGATGCACTCTTTATAGGCATTCCGGATTCCTGTTTGTGCCTTTTTGTTGTTGTTGCAGTGATTAAGTTGGTGTTGGAATGGATGAGTGGAAATCAAATCCCCTTGCACTAGGAGGTAATGCATAGTAATTAAGGTAATGCATAGTATTTCTTGCAACAGGAATTTTAGGTGAACTTGTCTGGACACTTATTTGCCACACGCTCTTGCACTAATGACTTTTTACTCTTATCTAGCTATTCAATAACATGAGTAAAAGAAGTTTCCCATTTTGCTTTTTAAGGTCTTAGCAGTTACTACTTGCAAGCCACCAATGGGGAATAATTTCAGCAATTAAGTCTACCAGTGTTAATTATTCTTTTACTAGTCTCCTAAGTTTTCTGCTCCCTATTTGGCCAACAATTGTAAAGCTCAAAGATTTTTGCTGTTGTGTATGAGAAACAACATATAAATAATGCATCATAATATGTGGCTTTTCATTGCAATGCCTTATAAAGCAGAGAAAAGGTGATCAGAGGTGATTTCACGACTGTTTACATAGGCATTCTTACAAGGATGACTTGAGAGTGGGGCTCTTCCCTGCAGTAGACTGTAACCTGTTACATTTTGCAGTTCCAGGAGTGGCTACTGCAGTGGAATCATATGCTAAAATGAGAAGCCGTAGGATATTTTCCAAAGTACAAAATGTACTCCTCTCTCTGTGTGCATGTTCTGTGTGTGTGTGTGCACATACACACGTGTATGAATTTAGACATGCAGATACAGATATACAGATATACAGATATACAGATATACAGATATAGGTATGTACCTTCTATGTGTATCTTCAAAGGTTTGCCTGTTTCTTTCTTGGCAGCTCATTTGAAGGTTGTCTTGGATAGGAAACATGAAGTCCTGGGAGAAGAAAACCCATGGAAGAATGCAATAGGTCTTTAACTCTGGACACCAGGGACTTGCAGGGTTATGGTTTGTAGGAAGGCCTGTCCTCCTCAACTGAAGTGTCTGCATATATTTTACTACACTATATACCCTTAGAATGGTGCAAAGAGTTTGGAAATCATTGTCTACATTTTTTTTTCAAAATTATTACAAGCTTACAAGATTGGTTGATGTCTGTAATGCTAATGAAATATCCCATCTAGATAAAGCTCTTAGAACATGGCCTTCAGAAAGTATCAACACTTCCAATTTGTGGATAAGGTTTATACCAAACAGAACGTGATTTTCAGATTAATTTTTACAAAGAATTGCTTGGCAAAATGTTAGGACAAAGTTCATGCATATTGGAAGTTTGCCAGTTATTTCAATATAAACATATATTGGAGTATTGGTAATTGTTAATTTTTCCATATTAATTAATGTATATTTTTAGACTTCTCAAGTTACACATGATTTTAATAACTCAGTAGTATCTTTGAGACATTACCACAGAAAACAACAAGCCAACTCCCTTGCCTATTTCCCAGCAACTAAGTTTATCTGCTGATTCCCTCAAAATTTTCTGGCTTTATATCCCAGTAGAACTAGTTTGGAAATTGTCCACTTCTTGTGATCCATACCTGCAGCTGAGCTGTTTATGAGGTGGATATGATTTGAATTTCCACATCTCCCTTTATTGGGTAAATGTCTCCTTTTATCAGGTAAATGACCAGGCCATCTAACTCTTGTTCATCATTGGGGCTATATGAGTTATCATTCCCTTTCATTTCAAGAAAAAACACCATCCTCTATTTACAATTTCACTGAGGCAGGTGCATTCTTTCAGAAAAGATTTTTTGTTTAGTTTTTTTTTAATTGTGTCTGCCTATAAAAGATGGGTTTGTCAAAAATTAGAAAACTTATTCCTGCATCAGCAAAATTTGCATTTATACAAGTAAAAATTTCTATTTTCAAACTATAATATAACTAGACTCAAGTGTTTGTCTTAGTCACACCTAATCATAGCCAGAATATCTCTGCCTAAATTCTACCACTTTTGATTTTGATTTACTGTGCCCTCAACCATGTTATCAGAAGTTTTACATTATAAATCTGCTTAAGGAATGATCAGGACATAATTTTTGGTTTCCACATATAGCAAATAGCTTCTAGTTTTAAAAGAAGCAATAACTGATTATTGAAGAGAAAATGCCCCAAAGTCTATGAGATAAAGCAGTGAAGGGGCTAAGGAAGAAAGGAAAATGATGCAAAGCCAGCATAAGTGAGCTCCAAATTGCCAGTAAAACTTCTGCAACATCTCAGGGCAGAAGAGACTTGGAAAAATCCTGATCATAAAAAAATAATTTTTTGACAAGAAAAGGAATAGTTGGTCATTTGCTAAAGACCTGTTCCTGGAGCAAAATTATGTAAAGGAATGGTGTCCAGATTTCCTGGAGCACTGAATCAGGCACAAAGTAGACAGTAGACAGGCCACAGTATTGTCCTCACAGATCTTCCGTGATATGTTGTTTATCTTGATCACAGCTTCTTTGCTGCCACATCAGATAGTACCTGTGACAAAGAACTCAAGTTCTGTTCTGTCAGGTCATATTAATTGCCCAAATAACCAAATAGTCTTGTTGATTAAGCAAAATTGCTTATGCTACAAAAACATTGAAATATGTATTTACCTGCTATACAGCTGCCAAAAACATCTGCTATTGTTGCTTATCAGCAATTTAAAACCTTGTTGTATGTTTGGGATATCTCTTCCTCCCAGGAATATCACAGAATTTATCTTTACATAACATATTATATAGCTTCAAAGCAATTTCCCTCCAATTGTCTTGTATACACTTTATGAACAGATCTCTCTACTTCATTTTGAGTTCAGAAAGTCCTAAAAACAATGATAAAATATTTTCTTTTTCTTCTCAATCTGAAAAAAGAATTTTACTATGATAAAAGCAATTTAATTTCTAAACCTACTCTCTGCTTAATCACTACTATCACTTCCTGTTTCATTCCCTGCTGCTTTTTAGACACTAACACACAATTCCTCGCATTTTTCTTTTTTCACTTCTTTTTGTTTCTCGCTATATTTTAAGCCACATTTGCTATTTAAAACACTCCTTGTCATGTGATAAATCCATAAAATCATGTTTAAAATGTCAATAACGTCTTTAAAGGGGTTACTTTTCATCAGAAAGGCATTGGGGTGAGTAGTACTGCTAATAGAATCACATAAAAATTGTATCTTCTCCCAGGCCAGGGTGGGGCACTGGGTATTGATTTCACCTGCAAGAAAAAGAGATGATAAACTGAGTTTACACAGACAGTTTGTGCTTTCTAGCATTACGTGACAGCCTAAGTGTTAGTATTTTATGGTGGAGCAAACTGGAACCACTTTATCTTGTCTAATGGGACACAGCACAGGAATCAAATTTGTTAGCAGGAATGCTTGTTCACAAGCACAGCAGTTGCCAGCTAGCTAAATTTGGGGAAAAGAAAAGCACAGAAACTGCTTACTTGCTGTGGAAGAAAATAATACTGCTCCATCTGTTCCCACTTTCCCATACCTTCTCCACTTAGGAGGGAGGGACCTATGAAGGTTGTTCTGCCTTGTGGAAAGAAAACTGTGATACAGTCTCTCATGTGCTGGTGGAACTGTGAACCCAACGTTGTATGTAAGTCAGTCTTCCCTCTCTGCTGCAGTAGGAGGCAACAAATCCTTCCCTCAGAAGAAAAGCACATACCTTTGCCTAAGGGAGGGAGAGACAGGTGAACCTTGGAGCAGAGTTTGGAAGAAAAGTGATAGTTCCTGACACTGATACAGGGAAAAGAACATCCCAAATTCTCCTTTCTTTAGGTACTATCTAGCCTTCTTACCTAAATGGAAGAATGACAAGCTTCAGTCTTCTGGGATGTCCTCCTTATAGGATCATAAAAGCTTCCTTGCAAGTCTGCTGATTTTAGGGTTTTCTTTTTTCCAGGAGTCAAGGGACTGCCATCTGCAATTGGACTCATTTCTGTGGTTCTACTATGAATCTTTTTCTGTGAAATTTATTGGCTCAATAGCTCTAGAGAAGCTAGAGCTGGAAATTCAAGCACTGGAATGCGAGAGAAGTATCCTTCTTTCAGCTGGTGGAGAAGAGATGGGGACAGGCGATCAAGAAAGACTTGTTTATCAAAGAAAATTCAGGATTCAATTAAAAGGGAGGGGAGAGAGAGAGGTAAAGGGACTGGCAATTGTGGTTTTCTGATTAGAAAGGGATACAGTAGAATGAACAGGAAAACAGGAAGAGAGAAGATGCTGTGAAAAAAAACTGAAGACAGCAGGAAAAGTGATAGGAAAGATATATTGTGTGTTAGGGATTGGCCAGGATTAGAAAAAGTCAAGAGCCAAGGGAAAAAAACAGGTGACATCCAGTTTTTAAGAAGGAAGGAGAGGAAGAGCATTAAAACAGGAGAATTTGAAAAGGGGAAATTCGTGATGATGGTAGAAGTGGGAGAGAGGAGAAATATTAGAAAAGACTTATGAAAACAGAAAGGAAGAAAACTCCATATTTTAATCTGGCTTTAATATCTCAGTAATTAAAATTGGGTGGTACTAATTTGGAGCCCTTTTCATTTAGAATGGAGTATGTCAATGAAGGACAAATTAAACATCCGATATCTGGAAATCTTGCAAGTAGTGAATTAGAAAGTTAAATATATCTTGTGCAACCTCCATGGGTTTTCACTTGTAATACCACACCAATTACATAGATCTTTCTATTCATAAAACACACTTGTATAAGCATTACCATCATAAATGACCCATTCTTGGAAGATGACAAAGAATACATTGTAGGAGCTATATAAAACAATTATAACAGGTGAAAAACTTCTGCATTCCTTTCTCGTTATGTCTTAGGCACTTCTGGGAACAAGAAAGGTACTGAGCTCCGTATATACTTAACCATTGCCATGCAATTTTGAGCCTGACAAGCTAGCTAGACCTCAGCTAAGGTAAGGGAAAATAAAGTCCTCATTGTTAAGCCAGAAGAAAAAACTTGCAGCTGCTGTATGTGTAGGTAAATACATGGAAAATGGAGATGATTATATGCACCATGAAAACCACTAGTTTATGCATTCTACCATTTCTAGGTCACATCAAACTGCACATGGTGTGAAGAAGTGCAGATTTCAATTTAGGTAATGTATATGCAATTGGAGTAGAGCAGGGGACCATGACCATGACAATCTATCTCCTGCAGATTAATGTCTGGTGCAGGCAGGTATGTCATAAACTCCAGCCTTATATGGAGAACCTCTCAGTTTTCCCCTCATTTTCACTAATGCATTGTGTGTGCTTGTAAGAGATTCACAGTAGATGTGGGGCTATTGCTTTTAAATGTTGCCTCTGACCCAGATAATGTCAAAATGTCTGAATACACTATGCTCTTTTTAGAAAGAGCATCTCTAATGTAATGCAAATGCACATTGTGGGGAAATTCCAGCTGAGAAAATGAGGCCTTATATTTCTAAAACTATATACATGTCAATAGCCCATTATTCTCAAGTTTTAAACGTAATTGCAGCCCAGCTTGGAATGAATTCCTGAAATAATAAAATACACTGAGTAGCAGTTACTGTGTCTTCCAGTTATTTTATGCTCCCTCTGCCCTGCAAAATGAAGAAAAAAAAAAAAAAGAAAAGTGAAGTGAAAAAAGTGGAGGAGAACGGAGTGAGGAAGGGAGGCAGAAGATAAAAGTGAAAGTCATATCCTTTTCTGTAACGTGTTATTGGAACACTCTGTGCAAAAATATGCTGGGCTCCTAAAAGGCATTACAACATCAACGCATCTGAAGCTTTTGTATAAATGTATCTCAGTCCAATTTTCTATGACAAATTATTTCCAGGCAATTAAGAATATTTATAATTGTTTTCTTTGGTTGGAACTTTCTTCTATTTCCAAATTTCTTTTAAGCTAATGTTTTCTATAAATCCTGAACAGCCATCATTTTGAAAGAATTCTCTCTTAGTCATGTGAACTGCTCCTTGCAACCATCTTTTTCTGATAAATTTAACATGTGCGTAGTACAGCCTTTATCTTCAGTATTGGTAGATTTTAGGGTATCATTATTCCTTTGTGGAGTTTTCCCCCCTGCTCCCCTTTCCTGGAGGTACTCCAAGAAACAGTTTCTATGATTAAAAACAATATAGATTAATATTAAGGTTGTGCTGAGCTGCAGTATTTCTTTCCTTTCCTTGCTCTCTTTACTTTCCTCACAGATTTCCCTTCTTAGCATGAAACCCTATACTCCTCAGTAAATGAAATGTAAGTGGTTCAATTGCCTAGTCATATTTCTAGGGTGGAGAATATATGCATGGATTTCCTGAAAAAAACAGTATTTTAGCAACTGCTTAAGAAGCTAAAAACTATTATGCAGTGAATCCATGACAAATAGTTCTTCGGAATACTAAATCTGAGATACAAATGTGTATCTACTGTAAATGCCTTCCGAAGACTTAAAAAAGTGAATTTAGTTTGTCAGAGGAGGTGGTTTTGTGGAAATGAACAATCACACTGAGAACCAGCTTTTCTTCTCAGTTTCACACAAAGTAGGAGGTAGCTGCCGATAGAGCTGAGCATGCTTTATTCCCCTTTCAGTCCCCTTTTTTCCCTTTACTTGGGGGAATCTGGGGTCTTTCTATCTGACTTACGGAGGTGCTGTTAATTATTTAAACCTTTTATCTTTCTTTAATTTATGTCATAATGTAAGCATAATTTCTAATTTTTATCTGCTTCTCATCAAGCTGCATTTCTGTCATTGTTTGTAAGCCTGAGGATAGACAAAACTGTAAAATTAACCGTGTTTCAGTCTTTGAAAGAGAAAAAAACAGATAAAAACCCAGTCTCCTCAGGACTTGGTGCCTCTGGTAGTTGATTAGTCCCTGCAGTAGGGAAAATTAAATTTTGTGGTTGAGACCCAGCATGCTTGGATGGTTTAATAATGCTGTGGCCGTCATCCAATGGCTGACAACCAAGAACTGAGGTACTTTCTGTTCTTTACTCCCTCATGCAACACCTGAAAATCCCGGGGCAAATCAAGCAGCAAATTAAAGCTCAAAAAAACCCCTCACCTGCAAAGCATGTATAAGGAACTCATTTTAATGCTTTCAAGCTGAAGTCATTGGGACAGGAGCCCAAAAACCAGCGACAAAGGTATCTTGGTAAGTTCTGAAAGCACTTTTTCAATTTTTTCTGACTCCAGCTGGGCTTGTTGTCTTAATGTGCTTCTGCTTCTAGTGCAGTTAAAGCCAAGGAGCTACTAAAAGCAATCAAGTCACATGAACCATTTCAAAAAGCCAAACCAGTGATTATGACTATAGACACAAATGAAGACTGTGGCTTCTCAAACATAGTTAGTGCAAGGCATTCCCTCCCAACACCCAAGCCTGGTTTAGCACCCAGTGTGCCCTCAACTGCTGCCTCTGGATTAAGTATCCAGGACGGGGTTTTGCATGACACATACATCTGCTCGATGGGGCATTCCCTGAAGATGACTCGGTGGTGACCATGTCTGCCAAGCGAAAATGGCTCTGTTACCTAGCAATGAAAAATCAGCTGTAATGATACAGGCTCTGTTATTCCACGGTTAAAAAGCAAAAGTGTGACATTGGATCTGGATTATGCTATGTACGGAGTATCCTCAAAAGAGAAATAATATGAAAGTGTGTTTTTTTAGCCTCCAAGATCTTTGCTACTTTGTATTAAGTAAAACAAAACAAAAACCACAGGAAATTCAGATGGAAGGAAAACAGCCATTTTATGCTTCAGTACTGAGAACATGGTGGATATTTTTCTTCCTAAGGCAAATACCTTTACACTCACAATTTTGGCACGTTCAGTTGGAATTTTGCTACATTTCTGCTTTAATGCAATGTTTGCTGACGAGAAAAGTGGCGTTTTCTTTTGGATCAGATATATTGTTAGAATAATCTTGAAGAAACAGCTGTCAGTTTTGTTCTGATTTAGACAGAAGTTTCAGTCATAAAGACCGCAATTTCTTCTTTAATCATTCACTACAGTAGTATCAGAAAGCTGTATAACAAGTGCTGACTTCAGAACTGTATCCTAGTACAGTTCCTCTAGTTCTTTGCTTCAGCAGGGTTGGGTGGAATAGAGAAATGAGACCAGGCATTTTAGTGGTAGTTCTTTTATTCAGATCACAATTATGACAATTATGGGCATTGTAATTCTTTACAGAAGGGAGCTGGGATTTTGGAATGTTGTTATTTGAAGGCATTTCTACACCACAAAATGGGACAGCCATGCATTGGAATGTAACTGAAACCTAAACTGAATACAGAAGCTGTAGCTCAGCTGAGGTCCCTAGGTTTAAAATGTTAAATATCCCAATATGGAGATGAACTTTGTAGTTTAATATAATTTATTATGTGCTTAGAGAGGTGTTTATCTTACTCCTTCCTTGTGGCAAGCCCTTTACTCCAGCAAATACCCTCACATTAGATATAGATGTAAGGCCTTCTTGTTTTGCAGGTGGTGACTCAAAAATGGGACACTATAATCTTCTCAGAGTTGTAAAAGTTACACCTGACACAGGTTTAAATGTCTGCCCTGCATAAAAGTCAACAACTTAGTCTCATGTGCCAGTCTTCTAGTCCAGTCAGACTATCCTGTGTGATGACTTCTGCACCCAGGACTTTGGTAGAGTGGTAAGAAACAAAGGACTCCCAAAGCAGAAGATACCATTTCCCAGAGAATTCAATGTGTAAAGCCATGTTTCCTCCACATTACCCCTGGACCAAGTACACCATTTGAAAACCACACAGTTTCTCCCCACCCTTTTTTTTGTCATGTTAAACTGTTGGGGGTTTTAGTTTAATTCCTTTGTTGGCTTCACTGCTAGTTTCTATAAGCAAGCAGTAAGATTTCAATATGCTGTTCTGACACGTTTTGCCCAGTTTAGACAATGTTCTTAAATCTTTACCCGGCCTTCTTTTCTTTGTTTAGTTTTTATCCTAGTGGCAGTTCTAGTTTCTCTGCCACTCAGAATGGTTGATGTTGTACATTCTCAAGGGCATTTGCTAGTGCAGTCATTCCTTGAACTCTCAGACCTATTGGTAACACTGTTTTCACAAGGGTGATTTGCATTCAGTGTAGATTGAAGTCCAGTACGTGCCCACAACATAAAATGTGCTTGCTATGAATGAAGTATATGCAGAGCCTCTTAAGAATTCACCCAACATAATTAGATACACCCTGGTTCATCTAAATGTTATCCAAAGGCTAAATATCTGAAGCTTTAATTGAAAAAGCTCATTAACTTTAAATACAGCTAAAGTTGTTGAAAAAAATCTCAGTGGAAATAGTAGATTCTCCATGAAGACCAAAAATAAAAGCACATTTGAGTCTGAAGCTATTAATCATAAAGTTGACTTACATATTTGTGCTACTTTTGAAGTAGGTCTGATTGCTTAATTAAAAATAAAAAGGAAACTTGTGCATGCATGCTAACTAAATTTTGCTATTTTGCTGTGCGTTAGTGGATTTCAAGTACTTAAAGACTGCAAAATAAAAAGAACTACTTAGTGTAGGAACACAGTAGAGAGGTCCACAGTCAACTTGAAAGAAGCTGATGATTATGTGTGATACTTGCCCACGATGTGTTAAACTAATAAGTGTGTCTACAGAATGTCACATTAGCAAACAAGCCACCATCAGAAGATCATTCAACATGAGTATATATGAAATTTACTATCACACCCGACAGAATTATGTACCCAGAGGTGAACAAGCCTTAGTATTGTAGCTAGTCTGGTATGCAGTGCTGCAACCAGAGAAAGCTCTTATGACATAGATGGTATTGACAGTAAACTTCCACCTGAGGGGTCCCTTCCAACAGATGGGAGGGGAGAATACCCCGCAAAGGTGCGAGACAAGTAGAGATGGCAAACTTGCATAATGTTTACATGTGCTACAGAATGACCAGGATTAACTGACACTATAATTTGAACTTCAGAAATATTGCTGGGTGGAAAACCAGCCTGATTACTTCAGAAGAATTTGGATGCATATTTGATATTGATGCAATTGACATGGAACAGAAGGTGTTACTTGTGAAAGTTGCGAAATACAGTTTTCAGAGCTTCTTTGATATTCTTTTTTTTCTTCTCTTGGGAACTAAAGCAGACAATCTATTACTGCTGTTACAGAAGTGATTGTGAATGTGGCATCAAGCCAGATTCAACACCACGGCTCCTTTTTTTTGCTATTCAGGTGCACATTAATTAGTCTGAAGTACATATCAGAAGAAGTAAAGAATTAATGTTAGCAATATTGGTAAAGTGTAAATCTGCATTAAGCGTCTGACAAATCTGGATGGGAATTTCACAGGATTTTAAAAGACTTTCTTAATATCTGAGCAGCTGTTACTCGGCAAACCCCTGAAATATGACAGTTTTCAGAATTCATCTGAAAATAACTCTCTCCTAACCTAAATGATTCAAATTATTTATGTGGGAAAAGAAATAATATAGGACCAGGCTTCAAACCACAATTGTCCTTTCTAAAATAAATAACCCTTGACATTAAAATAAAAAGAATAAAATCTGAACCCAAATCCCTTCTCTCTTCCCTTTCCATAGAATTATATATTAGAAATACATTTTGGAGATCTATAGATGTAGTAGGTCATTGTAATGCAGTGTTATATCATTAATTAATAAAAATGCAAGTTAAGAAAATTATATTCAGGAGTTTCATCTTTAAAATCACAAAAATGCAATGAAATAATGAAAACTAATGGTACTAGAACAGTATCTTTCATTTGCTGATTTTTAAATAGTATTAATACCACAGAAGAAAAATTAATAGACATATTTTGACTATTACTAAGCTTCATTTCAATCTTCATAAATAAAAAGGGAAATCATGACTTTTAAAAAGTCCTAATATAAAGTAATAAAATTAGAGACATATACAAAATATTATTTAAACGAATACAAAGATGATAGTTGTTCTTCAAGTAATTAAACCATTTTCACAATTTTACAAGTATAGGAGCTTGACTTATTTGTTCTAAACCTCACTATTCTGCTATTGCGTTCCATATTACTAATTTTTTTCATATTCAGATTCTCAAGAAAATATTGCACCAATGTAAGGATAGTCATATACAATTCATGGCTTCTAAATTGCTTTTTTTTCACCTGATAGTCATGGCATAAAGGTTAACAAGTTTTAAGACTGTTAAAAAATCTGCAAAATAGATTCACTGACTCTTGTTTAGTAGATATCTAGCAGGCATTTAGTAATTAGTAGATATTTTAAGAACATGTAGCTGATATTGTATTTAAACCTGTGATATAGAAACTGATGTCAACATTTATGGCTGTGAAAGCATACAGTTAACCTTTCAGAATTGTTCTGAATTTTAAATGTGGAAAAATAATGTATTTCATCACAAATTTTAGATGCTTATAACATCTTTAACCAGGCTGTTATTTTACTGCCCAAACAACTAAATTAGTGCCTAATTAGAAGTCTCCAAATTAAAAGGAAAGCAAAATGAGCAATTTTCTGTAATGCTGAGGGAAGAATGAACAAATTTATAAATGGGATTGCTAAACCTAATCTATGATTCAGAGAGTTGTCTTTTAGCTTCCTCCCAGCAGATTTTTCTTTAGGACTAATTAAACCACTGCCATTCATGAAAATATTTGACAAAAAATCAAACACAGGTATTTTCTGTTGGTTTTGATGAAGTCCCTAGTTATAGCTAATGTTCATACACCTGATTACTTGGTTAGAATATGACAAGAAAAGAGAATATAAAGTCTTTTTGGCATTTCAATAAATGTGGCTTATATCTTTCTCTTGTTGGGAAGGAAGTCAAGTGTCTCTTAGTCTGTCATTGTTGTATATAGGTAAGTCTAATTCTCTTTCCCCTTTAAATGCAGAAAAAAATTTCAGATATCACAAATCTGTTTTAATGATTCCTTTCACTCTAAAGTGGGGTGTCATCTCTCTTCTATTGAAAAAATATTTTCTTTAGCTGGTTGGAGCTTTTTCCTTTTTTCTCTTCACTGCTTCTGCTTGTAAAATGCAAGCTCCTCAACTGGGGAACAGAACTACACCCATTGTGTATGCTTGTGCCCACATGGCAGCATAGCAGAACTACACCCATTAGCATTCAACTGAACTAAATACTGGATTCAAGACCACATGCATGCAGAAGTGCTGGCCTTAAACTGGTCCCATATCATGATAATTGGTTTATCAAAACCCTTCATGAATACATTTTCAAAAGTTACAATTAAGGAGCACACTTCTACCATCACATTTAATTTGCAATCAAATGAGGAAACCCCCGAAATTTAATGACTACTTTGATTCAAGAGTGGTTTTATCCACATATATTTAAAGTGAGACAGCATTTGACTGAAGAATGGAAAGCTACATGTACATAATGTTCCCTGAAGATATTACTTTCAAGTAAACATCCAGCCCTCTTTCCATTGAGGGATGGTTTATTTCTTTTACAGTTAATGCTCAGATTGCAAAGGAAACAGGTGTGATGTTTACATGCCTCAAGGTAAATGCATTAATACATACCTAACCAGTTTTGTTGAAAGGAAAAGTCTTACCTAATCAAACCAAATATCACACTCCCTGCAACATGCGCTGAAGGCTTTTAAGACACAGAAAATATCCAGAAAGCTCTCACTTTAGACATGAAAAAAGGCGTTTCCTGGACACTTCATAATTAGCATTAGAAATTTCATGTTATTTTTTTAAAGAAATGTTAGTATAACAAATGCTTGAAGTATTGCATGAAAAGGATTTTTCTCTACAATCCTCCAGTTACCCTGACTTTGATTTCCGTGTTTGTTTGGGCTTTTTTAGTGTTTTGTGAAGTTTAATGCACAGTCTTCAATCAACAAATACTCTCCAGAACCCTGAAACTGTCTTTGGAAACAGGAGTGGGATAATACAAATCCAACAGGAATTAATTTTTCCTAATTTTAAAGTGAGTTTGAGAAAATGCAAACCAACAAACAAAGTAATAGCTGCTGAAGGTCTAAAATATATTTGATACTCCAAACCTTTTGCAAGCCTTATACCAGCAAGACTATAACTTGCTACAGTTAGCACTGATAATAAGTTTAAGCTATAGTCCTGGTTGATCTGCTATGCCTGTGTTCCAAGAAACAAACCTTGCTAAAGGGAGTAGTGATGGAAATAAAGTCGACTAGGAGAAAAATAAGTATGCAAGAAGGTTGATGAACTAATAAGTAATCAAGCAGTATTAGATTTTTTCATGTGAGCTCATTCTGTGAGTGTTGAACAGCTAGGAAATCTGTTTCAGATAAGATGTCTTCTCAGCCAGTCTGAAATCCCTCCCCTGCCAAAAAAATAGGATGTGAATTTTACACTGAAAATGGTATTGTAACAACAGAGCCATTGATTTTCTATACCATGTTTTTGGTGTAATGTTCCTGTCTGAAGACTGATAGCTGACAAACATAAAATTAGTCTCTAGAACTGGTTTAAATTAATACTCCAGAAACACTGTTGTTAGTCCAAGAGACTTAAAAGAGCAATAAGAACATCCTAAAAAGTCCTCACTAAATTCTTCTAAAATACAGAGTTTGCTCTGAAAAGCAAAATTGTGAAAACTGTCCTTCTCCCGTTTAGAAATTAGATCTGTTCTCTTTCCTGAATCTTCTTCTTCCACATTTTTACCATAAGGTAAGATTTTACTGTGTAATGTGTATGTGATTTCTAGCCAAACATAAAAGACACAACTGAAAAATAGTCTCTGGGTATGAAAGTGAAATTGGAATGTAAGCTGGATTTTTTCCTGACTAATTTAATTCTTTTTTCTGTATTAAATAAAGATCTGCAACTGTAAACACTTAACAATTGTGGTGATAATGAATGAATCATGAAAGAAACAAGCTTATTGTCTCCTAGATGGATCAGTTTCTGTGAAATAAAGAGAAAAAAAAGTCTATTTATGTTCAAAACACAAAGCATATGTAACTCAATGCAAACATGGTGCATTTCTGTTGCATATACATCATTTCTACAGTTATTCTTCTGACCATAAACAAAATCTAAGATGTAATTTATGGGCAAAGTGATAAATTCCACTGTATAATCAATGAAACAAACAAACAAACCAAAGGCAAAATAAAACCTTCTTGTTAAATTCACTGAGTCAAATTCTGCTTAAGAGGCATAAACAGTGGAGGTGTTTCACCATCTGTGAAGACCAGACATGGCCTTTATATATAGCTGATGATAACCAAAACCAGGTTAGGATTTCTTCTTTGGTGATGCATCTTCAAGATAATCTCTGTTTTTCTGATTTTTCTGAAGCAACAGGGACACTGACTAACAGGTATCAGAAGAAGCAGAAGGAAAGAACAAAACTGATACAGGGAAGAAGTGCAGTTAATCAGATGCATCAAGCAGGTGGCCTTTGAAACAGACAGGAAACATGGAGGCTAACCAGTTACACTTTAATTCACGTTGTGTTTTTGGGAAAGGCAGGGGAGAGTATTTGGTGTCAGGCTCCAGTAGCTAATGCAATTTTGATCACGACTGCTTTTGAATATATTAATTTCTGACCCTATTCGTTTCATACTGTGTCTGGTTGCTCAGATGGTGCCTTTTATTTCTTTGAAAAAGCTGCTGGAGATCCTAAATATTGACTTCCTCTGGTCCTTTACCTTTTGATAAGGTGACATCTTTTACACAGGAAAAAATATATGTCTGGTACAAGATAAAGAAAGAAAATAACTTTGGCATCATCAGTAAAATAACTCTGGCTTACAGTATGAACACAGAGAATTGAAAAATGATACCCCAGGGACATAACTGGTCTGTTCTTTAAGAATACTTGGTCCTGGAATTGAAGATGTCTCTACAAAAATTCATAGTTTAGAAATAAGTGAGGGTCCTTTAGCTATTGGTTTCATAGTCCTGACCACTTGAGGATTTTTTTTATCAGTCAAAAAAATCACCCCTGGCCATGGCCCACATAACTGGCTGTACACATTGCACTTATAGAATAGCTCAGTCCTAGCAGCTATGATAAAGTTGCTCATATAACTTCCTTCTGCATGACTTTAGCTGCTGTAGGCAATCTCACCTTCAGACTCCTCAATCCAGTGCAGAAACAGTCCAGCAGCAAACAGTACCCACATGGTCCTTCTACACTGTTTTCTGATTGCACAGTTTGTGAAATGGACATTCATTCTAAGTCCTCCTCTAGTTAAACTGGAATAAATATTAGCATTGTACATCCCAGGATTTACATGAGATTTACATGAGATAAACCAGAAAACCCTTAGGCACACAAGGCAGAAGTTTTCATTCTCTCCACCAATTCTTCATAAAGGTATGAATTAACAACCTGAATGTGGCTAAACTTAGCAACCAAACAACCAAGCAAAAACTCTCTGAAATGTTAAAATACGGTTTTCCAGTCTAGCCAAATTGTTGAACTAAGATTCTGAAGACATCATAAAATTCCCATCTTGTACCACACATGTGGGTTGATCTGAGGCAATTCACTTAGTTTATATGTCTTTGTCTTTAATGTAGGATAATGCTTCCTTGCCTTAAGTACATGTGAAGATAAAAGTGGTTAATCATCCTTTTGGATATTGGAAATCAGACAGTCCAGTGAAATGAAATTACCTGAGCAAGCTGCACAAGTAGATAAAGCAGCCTGAAAATATTTCTAAATTTCTACTTGCATGACCAGGTAAATTTCCTTAAAATCTCTGTCTATAGTACTTTTTTCATAGCTTTAACACTGATTCACTACAGAGCACATTTTAAGTCAGGGATCTGGTCACAGCACCAGCCTCTCTGAGTTCAGGAAGCATTTGGACAATGCTCTCAGGCACATGGTGTGCCTGAGATTCTTGGGGCTGTCCTGTGCAGGGCCAGGATTTGGACCCAATGGTTCTTGTGGGCCCCTTCCAACTCAACATATTCTATGATTTTATGAATCTGATACGTTGTAGTACTTCTAATTGAATCTTGCCCTCCTGAAGATTTACATATGCTTCTGTGTACTTCCCATTGTACACAGTTTGTAAATGATACTCAAAAATGCTTGATTTTATCAGTACATATGTAATAGCATGGTAGACATAACAATAAAAAGTAGGAACATTGCAAAGATTACAAGGACATTTGGATGAAACAATAATAGTCCTTAGAGCAGGATCTTGCAGTTGCACCATTGCAGAGAAATACTAAACCAATCAAGTAAGGTCTGGGAATTACTGATAGCTGGGTATGTTCAGAGATAGAATTCACAATTACCTTTATCCACCTCACGGTACTTGTGTGTTTTCCTTTTGATTCCTGTATGAGACTTCTGACTGTTCAAGGTACTGAAAGATGTATTCCCAGTCCAAGATATGCATGGAACTTTCATACTCTTACAATTCACTGGTATGAGTGTACCTTAGTCACACTCAAACACTTGTGTATTTCTTATCCAGTTGGGGAAAAAAAGAATATTTCAGAGTGCATATTTAAATTGTGGAAATATATACTCTTTATTAAAAATATGTTTATAGTCACTATATGTGATTAATCTTTATTTTTAGGCAACTGCACTGATGTAGAAAAGAAAGAAAAACCTGAAAAGTCTCTAACTGCTCTGAAATAGTAGCATAAGTGTACACTGGAAGAAGCTGCAAAATCATTCTGATAGTCTAATTCAGATTTCATTGCATTACAAATCAGAAGTTACTTTAAAAAAAGTTTCTGTTTCTTTTGCTTTAGTTTTTGATTAAATGGAACTTTGGGGGGAAAGAAATCTTTTACAAGTTTTTGGTTTTTTTTTAAACTTTAAATTTTACTTCTATGTGAAGCAATTTCTGTTGAAAAATGTTGATTTCTAATTGGAAATAGGTGGGGGTTTATTAGGTTTTTTTAGGACACAAGAAAATGAGCAGAAGGAGATGGAAAGAGAGAGGGAACATGTTCAGACCAGCTCTAACCATAGAGTTATGCCAGTCAGAGAATGAGGACTTGTTTTCTATGAACCACAAAGCATGATCATACATAATGTTACTGTGCTAAGGACAGGTATGTTATTTTAGAGAATGGCCACTGAAAAAACATGCTTCACCATTCTCAGTTCTAGAGGTTTAGATATTCACATGTCAGTAGATATCATGAATGTGGAGAAAATGGACTGAGTAGTTTTTTACTGATGAGTAATAACTACTGTATCTTTTCTGATTGTACTGGGATGGTGCTGCTTCTGTTACTTAACCTCTGATTATTCCAGGATTGGAAGCAATCAGTCAGTATGAGTTTGGCAGCTGCAGGATTCAGATGTGCACCCCTTGGAATGACTCTGTCTGGCAGTGGCAGCTGGCTGCCACTTTCCCTTTTCTGTTTTTCTCAGCAGATGTGATGTGATTGTGCCGTGCATCACACCAACATTATTCATTTTCACACCATCTTTTTTGTAACTATGGGGAACTGAGTCACTGTTTTTGATGCTGAAGAGGAAAAAATTATACATAGAGGTCCTGTTTCTCTTGCCTGTGTTTCTTTACCTTCTTTGATCTGAGTGGATTTAGCCTCGATTTAGAAAGAATGAAGAGAATCAGGCTTATAATACATGGTAATCCTTCACCAGCACAGATAAAAGTCAGCCCTCCCACTGTCTTTTAGCTAGTGCAAAAGGCTCCATTCAACTTTCAGGAAAACTAAGCTGGACAGTAACTAGGACTGAGAATGAGAGTCTTCTAACTGCTGAAACTGCCAGCAGACTTAAACAAGAGTGAAACTAATGAAAGTAACTCTGGAAAGGAAACAGCTGATTCAGTCATCCTGGGGAATAAGGATGGGTATAAAATGGAACAATCTGTGTAAAAATAAAGACATAGAAAATACAAAGCAATTTAAAATTTCTGAATGAGTAAGAACTACAGAAAGAGCAGAGATCAGGAGAATAGTGGCACTAGGCACTGACTAGTTCAGATGAGACAACCATGCATACTCCAGAGTTGACTGCATGTATATTTATTGTGTAGTCCTTTGTTCAAGCTTATTGCCTCCTTGGATTTGGACCAGTTCAGCCACATGCAAAATAGAAATGAATTCTCTTGGATTGTCTAATTACAATCCTGCCCTAACTGAAATTGATTAGGGAAAGATAAAATCTCACCAGTCATTTTCTTTTAATGACAGAGGATGCTGTGAATTTCTGGGCTTTTCACTAACTTTTTCTATGGCATATGCAATTAAATTAGCAGGATTGTTTCCTGCAGTTTAAATTGGAGTGTACATTAGACACCTCTATCCCAACTGCCTAATCTCAAAAGTGAATGTAGAGGGGAAAAATAAATGCATGGATTTTGTTTGTAAAAGCATTATCTTAGATATAATTGGAAAACTTGCCACCCATTTTCTGGTGGCCATTTTTGATTCATATAGAAATAGTTTTTCAATGCATCTTTTTGATTAGTCTAGGGAAGGAATATTCTTCTTTACCTTCTGTATCTGGAAAGAGCATCTCACACTGGTGACTGACAGTGATTCAAATCTGAAGACACAAATATATGGGAATATATGATCAGGGCATGTGTGCCTGCATATAACTGACCCAAATCCATCCTTTTTTCCTGGCTAAGAAATTAGTCTCGAAATACAGACTCTGTTTCTCTTCACATCCTGTAACATAGCATGTTAATAAAAGGAAAGAGCATGCACCACTATCGTTGATCCAGCAACATGAAATACCACTCTCGTGTCTCTCAGGGTTTCTTGGGAAGCAGTTTTTACTCTGCATGGTATATGTAGCACTACTGTCTTAATTTCTTGATTTCCTTTTACTTTATTCATCCTATGTCTTTTTGCTGGAGTCAAGTCCATGGATTCCCAACTCTGCAAAGGGTTGGGTCCATATCTTCATAAAGATTCTAAGAACATCCAGCTGTTGCCACACTTTGCAGGAGAGTCTGTTTGCAAGGACTGCACACTAAAAGCTTGAGAAAAGTTGTTTATATAATGTTTTAGCACATAGCTCTCTTCAATACATGGAATTACATCACAGCAGGAAAACCTGGACTAGCACATAAGAGGTAGATTTCTGCTATTCTGGACAATGTGGTGGACAGTTGGATTTTCTCTTTTTATGAAAATGAGATGCATAAAAAAAATTTAACCAGTCTTTTCTACTGGAATTGTTTCCAAAGAGACACAGGTAGAAGTTAAGTGGTTCTGGCAACATTATACATTTTGAATGTACAGGCTGTCAAATGCAAAAAAAAAGGAAAAAAAAAGGGATAGAAAGTATCAGTATTCATCTTTATGTAATGTAAATCCTTCAATATCTTCAGACATTTTAAAAGAGAGGAGAAGGAAGGAATAAAAGACTCATTTACTTTGCTCTTATTCAAATCTTTATTGCTCCAATATAAATTACCAGTTATTTTTGTTTTCTCTTGCATTTAATTTTCTGTTATTTGAAATATCACAAAATCTCTTCACCAATTTGGCAGACTTTAAAAGATGTAATATAAAAATTCATTAAGAGGTCTAATTTTGTCAGATTGGTATTAAACATACATTGTCTGAGCCATTCTAAGGCAGTGAATTCTGCTAAGGAAAGACAGCTCTCTTCATGAAGAATATCTTTTCCTCTCCATTCACCAGTTCCCAACTCGGGTCTGATGTTCTAGAAAAATTGGAGTTGATTAGGATAGGAGGGAACAGAATTACAATTTGATGCCTTCATCTGCTTATACTCAAAGGCCTACAAATAGCAAATTAGGCTTTTCTTTCTGTTACAAGCTCAGTGAGTTAATTTTCCTTGTCTTTTATTACTTTTTTTAAAATTTTGCCTGGAAACCTTTTTCTTTTGGAGCTAAAAAGAACCTCCTAATTCCATTCTTTCACCCTGAACAGGATCATATTCTAAACACATATGGAGAGAAGCATATTAGTAGTAAGAGAGGGAACTAGGGTCACCTGAGGCTGTGAGAGACCGTCCAGGGGAGATTCAAGCTGAGAACTGTAGTGATGATTTTGGAGAAGACTGTGTGATGGGATGAGAGTTGTGCAATGCAGAGTCTGATCTGTGCTTGAGTGAAAAATACCAAAATACTTAGGTCAGAGCTGCAAGGTACACTGTTTCTAAACATATCTATTAAGAGAAGGCAGCTGCCTTGCCTTTTCTTCCTGATCAACACATTTTTTGAGCGTGAGAACACATAAACTTTCCTAAAAGATACCTGTATTTTTCATATGTTTTATTAGTTAATTCCAGAAAATGTGTATTTTTAATGCATATGGTTGCAATTGCCTAGCAAAATGGTTTCAATCTAGAAACAATTGGCAGAGAATCCAGGAAAAAACTGGGAACAGAGAAAGCTCCAATAGAATTCCCAGAGGACAATATATTCAATAATAGGAAGATTATTATGGGAGAATTAAAGGCACAAAATACAGTCAGAGCCTTTTTAAGACCTGTTATCAGTTTCTAGGATCTAAATTATTTTGGAAATTAAATTTATTTATTTATAAGCGTGAGAACAATTGACAGTTTTAAATGATGGGTAGGTGTACGTCAGATTCTTAGCAAAAACTCATAGCTTGAGCTCTTGGGTGGTGTCAGGGAGGGAGGGAGGAACACAGTCCTGAAAAGACCTCAGCACCACAAAAGTTCCAATTGCAGCCCATTTCCCTGTGTATTTTTTAATGTCTCTATACTGTCTTTTTCTAGACGTGTAATTTTCAAAGGCTGCACACAGTGTTATATAGGCTGACTAGGTCAACATGCTTTGCTCAGAAGTATTTGTATGTTCTATTGTCTCTGCCACAAACTGTGGTAATTCTCTCTCTTCTGTTACAAGCCTTTTTCTTTATTTTTATTAGGAGAACAGCTCACTTTCCTTCTCTTTTTTTTTTTTTATGATTGCCTTACAGTTAAAACCAATTCCACAAATAAAAATAGTCGAACAGAAACAACACAAATGTGCCTATCCAAATACTTGTGGATTGGACTGCCTCTTGTTATAGACAAAATTTTCATTACAAGAGGACTCCAGTTATGTTTTATTGTAAGAGACAGACTGGGAGAGGGCAGTAAGTGTTAGATAGTCTCTGCTTGTTTTCCAAATGCAGTTTGGCTCAGGACATCACATGCACAGACAGTAAGCATCAAAACCAGACACACAGAAAGAGCCCAATCTCAGCACAGATAATTTTAAAATAATAATATAAAAAAAAGAACAAATAGAATTTTGCAGACATCTTACACAGAGTAGTTTACCCTGGCATGAACCTCAGCCAAATGATGAAATTATATTTGGCAGTGCA
>VZTZ01017424.1:73356-86624 GCA_013400955.1 Drymodes brunneopygia
TGGGTTTAAGTTTACTGTAATATAAATATACATACACCTTGCTGCAGATGTTATTCATTGGCAAGTGCTTCTGCCCAATTATGCCCTGAGCATTATAATATTTTAATGAGCTTTTACCCTAAATAGTAATGAAATGGAACAATAAAAATCTCTCAAAGAGTAAAACAGTTTGGGAAGAGCGGCAGGTTTGTAGTTATTTTCTTTTGGGGAGAGCTATCTTTGGGAAAAAATATATAGTGGAAAATATCAGGATTAAATTAATGTTTAAGTTAAGTAAGGCCAAATCAACTCTAATACACCAGACATCTGCAAAATTAAGGATTTGGGTTATTTACCTGTTTTTTTTTTTTTAAAGTACATTTATATTAAAGGAAAGTAAGGAACATAAGAAAAGTGTAATTCAAGCTGGATTTATTCTCTGGTGATTTTATAATTAGCACCTTGACCACAGTGTTATTAATAATCTGTGCCAATTAAAGCTTTTTAAAAAATAAATGATTTAATATTTATTGTAAATGCCATGGTGATTTAAACATGGTTATACACAGATTAAAAGTACTTGGTGATGCATGGCGAGGCAGCCTGTTTGAGTTATTTTCTCCCAAAAAACCCACTAGAAAATACAAATCCAACTTCACTAGGAAAAATTCCAGCAAAAAATGGTGAAATCTAACCACTGTATTAATGCAAATTGTTTTAATTCTAAGGATCTATAAAGAAGATCTACATTCTCCCCTGAATTTGGCATGCCACAACCTACCTTGGCAAATATAAAATAATGTCCACTCCTCCCACCCAAAGCAATCCAAATTCATTTGGATTTTATTTCAGGATACCCCCCACTATGAACTGTTTTCACACAGTTCTGTTTTCAGTTTTTCCTCTGTAACTCTGTATCCCATAGATGCTGAGCACAGAAGATCTGCTTTTTGTTTGAGCCTGCTCCCAGTGGACTCATGGGATTCTTGCTGTTGATTGCATGGGAAGCCCTTAAAGCCCTTTCCCCTGCCAAGGGGTGGGATGAGCAGGCAGACAGCAGCAGGGTCTGTTTGCAGCTGCTGTTTCCCAGCCACCCTCCCACCCGTGGCTATCTGCTGGCTCCAGGGGAAGAGACCTGAGCAAGCTTCCCTGGGTGTCTGTGGGAGGAGGCTGACGGGCCCACGGCCTTTGTCTGCTGCACCTCCTGGACGTGCTCACGGTGGTTGGACACAGGAATGAAATCCAAGTGGATTATTGCAATGCAAGGCCGTGATCGAGACTATTTTGTTTGAGCTGGTTGAATCCTCAGTTTACCTTAAGATAACCCATGTCTCTCCTCCCAGTTTTCTCTACTCTGACTCAGCACCCTGTCAGAGAACAGCAGCACTGACTGTAGAGAGATCATCTGGCAAAGTCCTCCCCACCTCTTGTTTTCTGAAATTATGACTGACTTGACTGGTAAGCAGGATTGTACTAATTTGGATTTATACATTTTCAAACTTCCCAGTTTCCCACAAACTGCACATGAAATGCAGAATTGTGTAACTTGACTCCTGAAGTCTGTGTTTCTACAGGGAACAGTTTAATAACTGCAGTTTCTTCCCTTCTATAGGGTATTTGCAAATACACTTAGATACATAATAAAAAGCGAGAGATTTCCTGCACTGGAAGCTCTCTGGTATATCTCATGTGCCATCAGGGATTCCAGATCTTCCAACACTTTTGGGTAATACTCATTCCAAAACTGAAGTATGGAATAATGGCCTGTCCTCTGCATCCCTTTGGGAAGCACCTGCAAGGAAGATCTGGCATCATGAAAGGCCACTAGGAGAGGGGGGAAATAAGGCCCTAGGAATTTTACCATTTCCATGGCCAGAATTTGTACATCTCAAACACAGAATCTGAAAAGCTAGTTTTATTTGTTTGTAAATCCCAAACCATAGGCACAGGAGAATATATATCCTGAACAACAAGGTCAGAATTTGATTAACATGGAAGCCAAGACTTCCATTTCATCCAACTTATTGATAGAGGAAGAGGGGGTGGTAAAGTGACTTGTGATAGAAAGTGTGGCAAAGAAGGAGTAGAGATGTGGGAGAAAATAAAGACCACTAGATTAAGAGGGTTTTCAAAGGCTGTTTCTGTTCATTACTACTTTTTTGATTCACTCACATCTTGAATAAATGCTTGATTTTTTCCTGCTGAAATTCTGAGCTTGAAATTGTGAACTGCATTATGAGGTGACAACCAAATTTAGATGAGATTCATCCAGCATAAATTTCTGTAAATCAGTACAGAAAAGTACATGACTTTCAAAAGCTGCTAGAAATTAATCTTGGGATCCACCTCTTGGAACATTTTCTTTCTTCCCGTTAAACTACTAAGTCACTTTAAAGTACAAGTGGATTAAATATTTTGTGAGGAAGCTGAATTGAATGTGCAGCCTTTCTACAGTATTCTCTGATGCTGAATTTTGATCAAAGAATTCAAAGACAATCTGTGTAAGAAGAACAATGTGGACAGTACTGATAGGTGTTCTTTTACTGGACAATTACTTTTGGTGATATATTTGAGAAAATTATGTCTTACCATATTTCTACACTGAAGGCTTTTACCACAAATACAGTGATATGAATGACCTACATGGACAAACGTGTGTCTAAAGAGAAGAATCAGCAGAGGGAAGAAATAAAAGCTGCAGAGGGGAGGGGAATGACATGTTTCCTGTGGAGATGTGATCTCAGATCTCTGTAAGCCCAACTCAGGGAATGGTGGGTGTATGACAGGTATGGGTCCAGTTCTTCACTAAGCAGTGGAAATAATGGAAAGTGTTTTGTGTTGTCTGTGATGGTGCCATGTGTCTTTAGTGTTTCAGACTCCGGTTTTCCTCTTCATTTTCTGTTTCTGTTTTCACTGAATGCAATACAGTGAATTTCATTCATAACCATCAGGGGATGAAGCTGCTGTATGTGTTGTATAGATGTTTTTCATTTGGTTTTGGTTTACTTTTTTCCATTTTGATATGTTTTAAAACTGCCAAATTTGGAAAGCTACTGAGTGTTTAGAGTAATACTGGAGAGTATCTCAAGACGATGGCAATGAAATCTGCATGCTGTCCTCCACACCTTTTTCAAACTAGAAAAGTTTGGAAACAAATGGAAAATGGGGAGTGGGTTGTCAGAAATGAAGTGGAGAAAAAGACTGAAATCAGCATGACTGCTTAAATAATCACCTTTGGATTGTGCTCAGTGACAATGAGACTAAATAAGCACTGATTATTTTAAAGTTTAACATTTTTTCAAAACATAATTTGTGAAGATCTTCAGAAAGATGGAAGACTATAATGATCCTTTAATGGAAACTTTCACAAAAAGTGGTTTGAATCTTGTAAGTCGACCTTAGTAGAAGTGGCTTTAGATTTATCTACATCAGGACTGAACTTATGGTACTTATGGATTGTATTTATCTTAAGACTCCTATACACTTTTTAGAAATATGCAAGTTTTAAAACTTTGGTGGAATACTGCACTCTCTCTATCTGTCTCAGAAAGTATGTGTAGTATGATTCATACTAGAGGCACATACTTGAGGAAGCTGCATTGCATGACAGAATCAATTATCCTAACATAGCTGCAAAAAGCACGTAGTTATTGAACTCACCTTCAGCTTGCCACAGTGTCATAAGTCCAAACTCACAGATGGGCAGGGAAGAATTTTGAGGTTTTTATAAGGCACTAGAGAATAGTTGGACTATTACGCAGATTATGATTTATCAGTAGATTTATTGCCACAGAAATTAATTTATGTTTCTTAGGACCCTATAAAGGACAGAAAGCTCTACTGAGTATTTAGAAAATATGTACTGCTCTTTTTTAAAATGTTCTCCTTTGAAGATTGCTGGATCAGTCCCTACTGAACATTAAGCTTGTTGCCGTTGGGGATGACTATGAATGAATTTATGATATCATAACAATTATCATGTAAATGGTGGACTCACCCCACACCTTACTGTTATTTTTCCTCTGAAATGCAAACTGTCTANAGAATTAATTAATTTGAAGAGACATAACCAACTTAAATGTATAAGTGAGTGTGTACTGCCCTGATGATCCCAGGGTAAAATGGTACAACTTCTCTATAGCAGAGAGCATTACTGTAATACATTAGTCATGAGGGAATCATTGACTACCAAAACAAAACACCCCTTCCCAGATCTTGGCTTGAATTTAGCTATCACAGTCTACCGGGAAAAATACAGTTCTTTTCAATTTGTGCTCTTTAGAGCATATTGTGCCTATTGTAATCTCTCTTAAATACTGTTGCTCTACAATAGAACCAAAGCATTTAGAGGAGTAAGCAATGCTTCTCAGGGTAGAGATCATGTCTTTTTATGCTTACAGTGGGTCCAATATCTGTTACATCTTCTTAATAAGAGTGGAGTACACATATTAAGTGATCACAGAATAACAGAATGGCTTGGGTTGGAAGGGACCTTAAAGATCATCTAGTTCCAATGCCCCCTGACACGAGTAGGGATGCCACCCACCCGATCAGGTTCCTGAGGGCTCCATCCCACCTGGCCTGGAGTACTTCCAGGCATGGGATATCCACTACTTCTCTAGATGATCAGTTCCGGTGCCTCACTATATTCTGAGTAAAAAAATCCTTCCTGATATCTAATCTAAATTTCTCCTTTTTAATTTGAAACTGTTCTGCCTTGTCCTATCACTATCACCCCATGTAAGAAGTTGTTCTCCATCTTTTTTTATACGCCCCCTTTATCTACTGGCTACAATGAGGTCTCCCCAGAACCCTCCCCTCTCCAGGCTGAACAGCCCCAACTCTCTCAGCCTGTCTCCACGTGAGAGCTGCCCCAGCCTCATGAGGGCTGAGTGGAACAGGAGAATCTTGACCTAGTGACCACATGCAAAGAGTAAGATGTGATGGAAGTGTGAATTCATGGTTGAGAAAGGAAGGAATATTCCCCTTCCTTCATCCTGCTTCATGCCATACAAATCAATTTGCATCTAATACCAAAAGATGGATATCCCACAACCACATTTTTCTTCATCCTACTCTTGGGTGAAAAAAGAATTTACAGGAGCCTTTTCAAAGAAATTTAAATTCCACTTGCTCGTTTAATAAAAGCAATCCAGTCAACAGTCAATTTTTGTTTTGCAAATAAATGCAGAGCTACATAATTTCCCAAGAGTCATCATGCTCCATTGCGTAATATTTGCTGACTCAGTAGTAATTACCTTCTTGAGACAGTATGGATTTAAAAAACACAACTAAAGAATTCAACACCAGAAAAAGAAATTCTGTACTGTGGTTTGCTCAGTGACAGAAGTATAAAAAAACCATTTCATCCATAGTTTGTGAAGAGGGAATTTTGCAGAAATCTTTTTTACACTTGTTAGACAAAGTGCTGTAAACCAAATTACACCATTTTAATTCTTAGCATGGTATTTTTTTCGGCTTTACTATATCTTATAATGATTCATACTGTTCTTTAATATGTTTGTTTATATTGTGGTAGGTATCTAAATGATGAAAGCATCCTTCACATGAATGATATTTCTAGTCCCCTCTTGAGATTTTACAAAAGTTGTTTTTTTTGTGGCAGACTTATCCACAATTACTATGGTTGTATTGTGCTTGCAAATTGGCATAAACAAAATAGTGGCTTTTAGGGCAAGTACTTAATTTCACACTTCAGAGTGAAGGGTTTGTAAGAGGTATTAGACCAGGAATTATTTATCCTATTAATATGTATATGTTCATCTGAAACAGAATATATTACATTTTTACTGTCTTAAAGGGCACATTCCTGCAGGCAGGAAGACAAGATTGGTAAAGAAAGTATCTTCATCAGTACTTTGTGTTATCCATACAGAATATCTCAGAGGCATAAATTTGGCAGGAGATAAATCTGTATCAGCTGTATCGACCTCTATTTATAACTGCAAACAGTTCACTATAAATTGAACTTTATTCAGCAGAAGAGTAATATTTGCTCTTCTATATACAAATTCAGTAGTTTAAGAAATCAGTCAGAAATGCTCCAATGTAAGCAGCATTACATGCAGCAATTATAAGGCAAGTATTGAAGTAATTTTCCCTTAACAGGTGTGGGTGTGAAGAAGTAAACTTAATGTCTCATGGTTGTTGCAAGACTTGCTTCCACGCCAGTAGAGGTTTATTGTTGCTTATTATTAAATGCTCTTTAAATGGCAGTTTTAAAATGGCACACGCACCTGAATGGAAATGTTGTAATTGTGTTGTACCAAGACACTAAGCTTTTCTTTATCACAAAGAAAGTGGCCTAATGGGAGCGAGAAGCACGACCTGTCTTCTCAAGATCTCTATAGAAACACTCCATCCTTAAAATGAAACAATTTCTTGGATGTGGCAGTATGAATTAGGAGTGACTACAAAAGGAAAACAAAGCTGGAAATTAGGAGAACCTCCTCTAAAAAAAGGTGTAAATGCTCCATACAGAAGAAATCTAGAGGATAAACTGCATTCTGCATTTCTATTGCATATTCAGTACAGGATGCGAGGATCCACAGTCATTTGACCTATGATTGTTCACTGAGCTGACACATCAGGCACCGCAAAAATATGATCTATTTGGTCATGACAAACACTATAGGAATACATTTTGAGTGGATATTCCAGGAGGCATAGCACCACAAATGCACCCATCTGTGGACTACAACAAAATAACACATTTGCCCTTTTTTGGGAGTCATGTTTTTGTAAGACTTCATGACAGCACATAAGTGCAGACTCTTATTAGGAACTTTCCTCCTGCATAAATTCTGGGAAGTCTGAAAGGGGAGGCTAAACTAAACAAAGGCAGATTAGGTCATCCACACTTGGCAAAAGGAGCTGGAGCAAAAACATGGCTCAGTTATGACAGCCTTTGGCTGAACATTTTCACCGCAGTTACTGTGAAGTGTTAATACATCTTGTAAGTTATAACATGGTCCTTCTGATTGTGACAGACTTGTGACAAAGAATCATGCTAGCATTTGGATAAACAAACATAGAGCATTCTTGGAAGGAGAAAATTGGTAGCTGAACCTTATTCAACCCTCTCTTCTCTGGAGTAGCATTTTCAAAATATTTCTTGCCTCTAGGAAATGGGGTTTGAGAGTAATTTCAAAGTACTGGTGTCCAGGTATTGCTTTACTAAAATTCTGCTGTTGCAGGTGTCTAAATTGTCTCCAATAACCAAAATTTTACCAAACAGTCCATTATAAATTTAAGATTCAATTTTTTTATTGTTGCCATATGAAAATCTCTGGCAAATATTTTAAAATCTCTTACATGTCTATGTGTTCTGCTCTTAATCTAAATGCTTTGCTGCTCATTGATACTAAAAGAAAAATCAACTCAAACAATAATTTGGTTGTATTTGTCATGCTAAAATAACTTATCTTTTTTGATTCCAGTATGTAATTTTGGTATAGAATAAGCATAATGAAGTTAATAAAAGTAGTGGTTACATGAAGCTAGAATTTGTTGAATAGAAAAAAATAAGATATGGTCCTTGTCCAAAGAAAGATGCTGGAATGAAAGGCAAGGAAAAGATTTGAAAAAAATTATTTATTATCATTTGGAAACCTATAGAGGAGAAGAAGCTGACATGCAATGACAATATTTTAATACATAAATGGTTTTACAAAAAAGGCTGTCAGTTGCTTTCTCTGGCTAAGAGGGGGGAGGGGATGGAGAAGGGGGAGTTGTGGTTTTCAAAGTGGTTTGAAAATTAGCATGGGTTATCAGCAAAACCTTTCTTAAATATGAAGAGATGAACAAAACAGGGTATATTTAAAAGTTGTAAAATATACTACATTTTGAGGATTAGTTGAATAAACGTCTGTTGATAAACTCCTCAAAGTAGATATTCTGCTTGTGAAAGGAGCTGGTCCTAAAGGCATTGTGGTGGTTTTATAACCATGGCTGTCACAATTCCTACAGCTATTCAAACTTCTGATTTTGATCTTCTTGATCATGCTTGTGGTGTTACTCAAAACTGCAGAAACTCTTTGGATGAAAAAGTAATTTTGGGAATCTCCTGTAATTCGTCACCCTTGGACTCACAGCCAGATTTACACACATCTTAAAGAAGAAGGAAAAAAAACATCTAGTTTTCTGGTTAGGAATTAAGAAAATTATTGCTACCTACACATTAAAAATCACACCTGACTTCAGCTTGGGGAAAGGTCAAGGTATGACTACCCAACTAGAGAAAAGAAGAGGAAGAGAGGAAAACAGAAAAGGAGAGCATTTGAGATGCAATAATAAATAACCGTTCTTTTCTCTCTTCACCCATCGCTCTGCTCCTCTGTGTTTGAGAATTCACAGACTTCTACTGACAGGACCCAAAGAAATGGCATGAAGCTGTGTCATGCCATATGGAGGTTTAGGTTGGATATTAGGAAAAGTTTCTTCATCCAGAGGGTGGTTGAGCACTGGAACAGCTCCCCAGGGAAGTGGTCACAGCATCAGCCTGACAGTTCAAGAAGTGTTTGGACAATGCTCTCAGGCACATGGTGTGAGTCTTGGGCCTGTCCTATGTAAGGCCAAGAGTTGGACCTTGATGGTCCTTGTGGGTCCTATCCAACTCAGGACCTTCTATGATTCTGTGATTCTTTCTGAGTATCAAGAAGTATCTATAAATATGCTGTAGCAGAACAGAGAAAGTCCTGGTCACTGATGCCTGTAATTCATTTTTTAAATCATTGCAGATATTGATTTCCTTCTTTTATGGCAATCTAAGCAAAAATGGGACCACTGCCTCTGGTTGTAGAATATAACAATGTAGTGCATTTTTCAGCTCCCAGTAGTGACTGCAGTGAGCAACAGCCCAGTCTCTAGAGAATGTAGAATAATCATATTTTAGCCAGAGATCTTTAAGCCTTTTGGCTCAATAGAACCTCAAGATCTATGTTCCTTTATGCAAAAAGGGTCAGTGAGGCGTTTGAATAAGCAAGGAACTTAAAACTCGCATTGCAGTACACTGCCAAGCGTGGATTGTTTCCTTTAAGAGTATTTACCCTTCCTCTGGAATACTTCCAGCCACTTTGAAAACTCAAGGTGTGTTTCATTATTAAGGTTCACAACTATATAGTGACTCAGGTGTCAGAATTTCCATTAAATGCTTTAGTGACTGATTGTCAGGGATAGGCATAGGAGTTCTTGTACCTCCCCTCTTTATCCATTGAATGCCACCTCCATCCTTAACATTAGGTGATTGTGGTTAACCTGCAAGTCAGACTGTAAAGAAAGCAATTATATAAGAACACACTCCTTTGGCAAATTGCAAAGGAAGGTGCATAACTACAAGGTGGTAAAGAGGCACTGTTTAAATCTTGGCAGAGCACAGAATGAATTGGAAATGGTTAACCACAAAGACATCTTGCTTCAAAGTTGTTGCAGGAATAACACTTTCCCCTCCAGTGTTTATATTATGGAAATAACTATGTGACGTTAAAGTAGTTCTAGTAATTAAAAAAAAAACTTGGCTAGACTGCCTCATAGTATATTAAAAAAAAAATAAGCTGTGCACATTCACTATCAATTTCATCCCAGTGGCATTACTTAGCATAGTTAGTATTAAGATTTGAAGCTATTTTGCATAAACAGGATGACAGCTCAGCGCTGTTGGGGGTGTTTTTATTGCCAATTTAAATGGTGTTAAATTAGTGAGTATTTAAGCTATACTAAAACAATCCAGAAGAGTCTTGGCTCCAGAATATTGTAATATGAATGAAAACCTCAGTTTTAGGCTTCTGTTCAACACATTGCCTTGCAACAGGCAATCACTTTCAGTTTAAGTATATTATTGCCTTTCTGAGAACTGTCATATCTCACTAGGAATGCATTCTTGAGTATGTGGTCTCTTCAGTGTGACAAGGGATGCACGGTCCAGTTGAAAAGCATGCTTCCAGATTAAAAACACTAACTCCTAATCACAGTAATAATATTTTGTCCACTGTCTGTGCTAGAGGAAATATGCTACAGGATTTTTTTCTAATTTTTTTTTTTCTTACAATAGATCGTGAGTGAGAAGGAGTAAAGGAAAGATTTGGAAGATCAGAGAGAGATGAAAGTTTTACAGTAGGCCGTGCTGTCCTTTTCCTTTTCTTTCTTTTTTTTGCTCCTCCATGTTTGAAGATACAGTGTGGCCACCAAATTGTTCTTGAGTCATTTCATTCTGGTAACATACATATTTGAAGATTTTAGAAAATATTTATTCTTCAATTATTGCTTTATTTACATACCTAATGGATTGATTGATGTGCCAGCATCACCCAGGAAGCAGAAGCCTCATTTCTGTTTTTCAAAATAAATGACTTGTTAACAGACAGAGTTTCACAAACATACGAAGTCAGACACTCCTTGTTCTGTGCTTTTAATAAGTTCCTGTAGGCCCACATACAGTACCTGTCACTGCCTATCTGTTGAAACAGTCGCACACCAGGCAGTTGTGAATTACGGCAGTCTCTGTACAAATAAAATACTGCAAAACATTGTGGAATGCAAGCAATGTTTTTCACTGGCCTGGATGCTCAGAGGATGTTGGTCTTTCAGACAGCACTTTCCCAAAAGTAGCAGCACATTACATAAGAATGGGAATTATTACAATCCCATCTGGCATTGCTTATTTAAAATGAGAAATGTGTAGGCACTGAGGACTTAAAGTGTGACTTACTAAAATGGAGACTTCATATTGCCTGCTGCTTCATGAGACTATCTATCTAGCTAATTTTAATTTTGAGATACATATTCCCTTCTAAAAGAGTCAGCTGGGAATAGGGAGTTTCAGGCAGATAGGAGCAGGTACTTGCATTCAGTATCACATAGTCTTTGCTCCTCCCCCCTTCCCATACTCACCATTCACTGCTATTAGCTCTTTTTACCTTTGTTGTTAACATTACCTTATTTCTTCTCCTGTCACCTTCTGGTGGATCATAACATATATCTAGTCAGAAACGCTTTGTAAAACCTGTATGGGATTGTACATGAGGAAATACTGAAGGTGAAGATTCAGCTAGCTCCATTTCTTCCTTTGTCTCCCAGGCAGGCTGTTCCAGCTGGCCTCACACCTCTGGAGGTTTGCTTCAAACAACAGGAAGAACTAGAGCCAAAAAAAGGCCTGTGGTGGAAAATCAGAGACAATCAGCATGGGGCTTGGATCAGAACCTTTTGCTTTCCCTCAGAGAAGCCTGGGACTGTTTTGCTGTTATTGCTGGGCTTTGGTCTTCTAAGTGTTTTACAAGTGTAACTAAGCGAGTCTCACAATTTGCTGCAAAACAGGTCATAGGCCATTTCATAGCAGGAATACAATTGGGAAGGTAAGTTCCAGGAACAGAAAAGGATAATGTGAGACAAGGAAGAGATCCCAGATCTACATTGAGACTGTTTGACTGTGCTTCTCTTGATTCGACATAATGGAAGAACAAATAGCAGCACAGCTGATGGTATGCACCAAAGTGCAGATTATTTGGTTTGGTTCAGTTCAGATTCTAATCAGCTGGTGCCCTGCAAATCAGAGAGAGCATTTCAGTGCTCACAAGTCAACAATCTGCTTCTCATCAAACTGTCTGTAGCTGGTTTGGCACCTTGCTGTACAGGCAGGTATCATATTATTAGTATGGGACTGAACATACTAATGATGAGAGAATGTTCCTATAGAAGTATCTATGCTAACAGATGTGTTCATACAAAGATCCATAATATCATTAAGCAGCTGCTCAAATGGATGCTTTCTTCTTTTAACTTTTGGAATAATTGTACTTGAGAATCTCAGTTTTCATCAGAAATATGAAATATTTGCCTTATGGCCAAAAGGATAATAATTGAAATGTGAGTAGAGCAGGGGCCTGAGTCTGCAGTCAGCCTAACACATAGATCTAGGACTGAACTGCTTTTGTTGCTGTCACTACTGTTTTATTTCAGAACATGACTGGTGGATCTTTAATTGTTGATTTCATTCATAGACTTTCTGATAGTTTAATAGAGCTAAAAAGTACGTAGCTAACTGTGCTACTAGTATGGAGAAGGAGATGCTTGCTGGCTGATGCAGGATTCCACTTTTTTCCTCTGACATGAAAATCACACAAAAATGATCATCAACACTTTGAACTGAATCACTGGTAATTAATTCCTTTGTTGATATCTAGAAACTGAGCATGGCTCCAAAGGCTTCCCGAAGACAAGAAGCCCTGAAAATGCCCTGTGGCTTCTTCTACCATACCAGCACACAGCATATTTAAAACCAACTGCACACCTCAAACTCACCAACAAACAGAAGTACATTAATAGAAATGAGCATTAAAAGTAATAATGTGAGACAGCAGCTATTTCATTGATAGTACAGCACCTGCAAGAAAGGCTCTAAGGGTGAAATAGCAACAGAAGGGATATTCTCACAGCATTTCAGGGTTCTTGCCAAATAATTCACATTAGTATACAAATATGTGGCAAAAAGCCTCTGAGCATGGCCATATTCATACAGAAGTGCTCTGAAGCCTTAACAGTGCACAGCCAAAGAGTGTCAGGTAGTTACTAGAGAGTTTTCCCTCCAAATTGCCTGCCTCACCAGCATTTAGCAAGCATGGCACCTTCTCAGAAATAGTATCAAAACAAAGATCTAAACATTATTCAGTAAAAAACTTGGGAGGCAAAGGTTTCTATGTCATAAATATCAAATTGGTACTTTTGTGTATAAGGTTTGCCTTTTGCCAGGTCAAATAGAATAAGCTAGAAGACTTCAAATATAGAATTTGAAGGTTTCAAGACCCATAAATTGCAACTTGATATTAGTTTTGTACCTGAGGTATTTAATAGAGTAATTTAATGGATTTTTGAAGGATTACATGGTAATTATTTTGCAATAAATGGTGACTTAGTCTGGATTGTGAATGACACAGAATAAGAAAACTTATTTCTTTAAAAAGATACTGGAAATCTCTGAATTTTAAAAAGTCCAAAAATAGTTTTAGCAGCTGTTGCAGCTATTAAGCATATACTAAAAATAGACAACATAATTGTTAATTCAAATTAAATAAAGGCTCCATTCACAGTATAGAGTGCATTACACAACTTTTGAGTTCAGATTAAATTCTTTTCACACACATTGAAAGTCAACAGACCCTCACAGGACCTGATGGAAAACTATTTCACCTGGAGTTCAACAGACATTTACAATAGCCATTTTAAAATTATTAAGACTTAAATAACCAGTTGCCTGGTCAATATGTCATCAGAAAAAA
>VZTZ01017424.1:86640-145567 GCA_013400955.1 Drymodes brunneopygia
AAAAAAAAAAAAAAAAAAAAAAAAAAAAAAAAGTGTGCAGAACAGCCTTGGTTACCACAAATGAATTCTGCTGCTTACAGATCCATGCAAGAGACCCTGAGATCCTCCACCTTGCTATACTGACTACTGCATCACCACTCACCCACCTGCTCTGGCTCAGGCTATCAGCCATACCAACGGCTACTTCTTCAGGATTTTCCCAAGGCACTTACACCTTTCTTCTTGAGTGTTTATGACAGCTGTGTGAGGCAGTACACAATTAGGCCCCAGAAGAGCTTTTCCTGCAGCAGAGACAGCTGTATTTGCATGTGGATCAGCAAACAGGGCAATAAAATCCGTGCTCAGACTGAAAAAAAGGGGAAAAAAAAGAGCCTACTTGTAACTTCATCAGCTTTTTCTAAATACAATAGCATTACACACGAGTAATATAATTATATAAATTATACTTAATTCAAAAACTTAACTCCCCCACAAAACTATATGAAATTATGTTCATGTTCCATTATGGTACACATTGTGCTGAAACTATGGGAATGTGTGGCTGAACTTACAAGTTACTTTTAGCAGGAGCACCTTTTAAATGCCATCTTGACAAATAGCATGCACATGTGGGACTCAAAATATTTGGGAATCCAGACGTGTTTCCAGTGTCCTGAGAAACTGGTTTCAGAGAAAGCATTGAGTATTGAGTCACCACTGACTCCAGCATCACCACTGCCACAGAGTTCAGCTAGTACCTGCTGAATTGAACAAATTGCACTGAACTGGGTCATGCTGGTCCTGTGTCGTGACAGCCAGCCACATACAACAGGGACAGGCTGCAAAGAGCATGGACTAAATAGATGAAGCAGCACTGTATTAGATGCTACACTCACCTGTCACATCCTGTTTCAAGGATTAATATTGTCAGTGATGAACTTAAGCAACAAACAGGCATGTGTGTGTGTGTCAAGTGATGGTTGGAACATATATCTGAATATCAGCTTACTGGTTTGGGAATATATATATTTCCATTGCTTTGGATGGGAAGCAAGGCCATGAATTGGCCAGTTGATCCTCTAAATATGTCCAATCTGAAACAGATATTAGCAGAAACTAGAACAGATTTGGGTGTGCTAATTATTCATGCTATTAATAAGAGTTGCTTCTTTTATCCAGCCACTTGAGTACTTATTAAACATTGCAATCACTGCTAAACACGTTTATGGATAATAGTTTTATCAAAGTGATGAAATTCTTAGAGAAAAGATGCAGGAGTAGAAAAGGGGCATTGTGGTGAATGACAAGTGGAGACTGTTCCAGTAGCTTTCAATTTTGGCAAAACAGTAGTGGATCCTTCTCTCTTGAAGGTCAATTAAAAATTCTAGCTGTATTGTAAACATAATTCTCCACATAACAGTGCCACACAATGTCCAAAGCAGTCCCTCAATACAAAATATCAATTTGATTTTTCTCAAGAGATTAGCTCTTCCTTTGCAATGCAAATATTTTCAAGTGTACTAAACACATTCTCGCACCTCAGTATAGGGACTAAACTATTTGCATGCAAAATTACCCAAAGTAGGCAGACTGGCACAAGCTTATGCTTCTGCCATATGTGCTGAAGAATTTGAGCCAGGAAAGTAGTAGTATCTGGATACTATTTACAATTTAAATTTGACTTTATATTATTATTCAAAAGAGAAAAAAAAAAGCTATCATTAAAATTAATGCTATATGCAATGCTTATTTTACCCCAATGTCTTCTGATTCTAATTTTTGAGTTAGAAACTTGATCCAGGAAATGCAGAGAATTTTCTCATTACAACGGTGTCTTTTTTCTCTCAGTGCTTCTACATTTGAAATACTTTTTTAAAAATCTGCAGGCTGTATCCCTCACATTTCTCTTAAACATTAGTTTATGTGTCACTTCACGTTTCCTCCCACACACTTATGTGTAGGAGGCTGCCACTGAACTTTGTAGTAAGGCAGAGCAAAAATCTTTTTTCTTTTGCCTGGTAGACATTCAGGGCCTACCATAGCTCACATCACAATCAATGTTGCAAAGCTCTGTGGATTTTGGATGAACTGCTGTGGTTTTGCATTGACAAAATGGAAAAAACTAGAATGGCTGCAATAATCAGTGAAATACCAGAATGTAGAAAAAGCACAGCTCTTGTGTCTCAAAAGTTCATACAAACACCATTTTCCAAAAACAATTATTAGCACAACATGGGACAGAAGAAGCAGGGAGGAGGGCTTTTCTGCCATTCCAGCTATGCTTATACTCTTGCTGGACCCTTGCCTGCAGCACCCATTGACACTGACTGGTAGCAACAGCTGCCCTCCATGGTGTGAGTATCACCAGCCGAGGGAGCCTGGGCTGTGTGACTGCACTGTGCTGCCTGTCCTACTCACTTTAAGTGGCAGGAAGAATTTGAATGAAGCCAGCTTTATGCTTTAGTGTAGGTGCCTAAATTGTAAGTCTTGGTTATAATTTATTTGGCTTGAAGAATCATCTCCCCAAGGAGCTGGGTGTTCAATAACATGTTCCCCTTGCATCAGTGCAAGGTGATACCTCTGTAGGTATCTCTAGGTAATTCAAACCTTTTCCTTTGAAAAAAATTCAGTAGAAGGAAATAACTCACCTTTTTGGGTTTTTTATACTTAAAGAAAATCCAAGAAGCTAAAAAGAGGTTAGTAAGATCAACCCAAAATTTAAGGAATGTGCCTTCAATATCAGTTTCAACTCTACAAGCAGAACAATTTCCAGACAAAACTGTCGAATTTCTTTCTTCCCAGTTTTTGTCCACATTTTACAGTAATTGAGTTGAACAGAGTAGTAAGCAAACCTGCAGAGTGACTGGAACACTACAGCTATCAACACAAAGCCTTTCTCCTCCCTTGGAGCAGGAAAGAAGCACCTCACCCTTCTCACACTTATGTTCCCTATCAATTCAGTGGAGCACTCCCTGCTGAAACCTGTCTTCAGCCAAAACAGAATCACTTTTGCATGTCTCCTTCTACCTGGTGCCTAAAAACAAATCTAACCTTCACTTGGCTTTTGAAAGAAGAGTTAATGCTTGCTCTAGTTCCAACATCCCAAGTTAGCAGATATTCTTCCCAAACAGAAAAGTAAGTGAGAATACTAGTGTGTTTTTTTCTCTCCAAATGAAATCTGGACACAAAGAGAAAATTCTTCTCTGATACAAATTTGACATACCTTCTGTGACCCTTTGGCTATGCTGAACTGAATAAAAATTTTATTATTATTATTGTTATTGCTGCTTTCCATATAAAGCTGATCAAGTTTGATCTCACCACAACCATGGCATCAAAGTATGCTCATATGTATGTTTATGTTATTAGTGTATACTAATATTACTCAAAAATGCTTATCCTCATGCCTCTTTTTGCTTAAAATGGTTACAATGGGTCACATATCCAAACAAATGAACATGCATTTTTAGGTTTGATTCTGTCTTCCTACAAATCATCACATTTGATTTGTTTTTAGTCTCCGAAAAGCTGAACAAATGCCTCAGTGCACGAACTCTTTCCTGAGAACATTTCGCTGCAAGAGTATCTCTGTTGTACAGACTATCCAAAAGCATCCCACAGAAGTACTCAAAATTTGTGTTTGTGTAGAAATTTTAGTTGAAATTCCCCACATTGCATGTCTATCCTTGCTTATTAATAGCAGTGGAGTTTAAACGCCGGTTTGATTTCAAACACTGAATTAATGAAGTGCAAATCCCAGCCGAGACAAGTCTCTACTGAAAGGCATGCCGACATCTCCCTCTGCTGCCGGCGTGGCGGTGCAGCGGCTGGGAGATCCTGGAAGGATAATTTGGGAGCTGGTCCCGGCGTCCCCTAAGCGCCACTGGCACTTAGGCTGTGCGCTGTCTCTGTGGGAGCAAACCCATTAAACGCAAGAGCTTCCCTTTGGCATCTTTCATATTAGTGTTTTTGCTAGAGCTGTGTATTGCTGAACACCCCATGCACGTGGTAATGAGCTTTTTGACATGTTTTTCCCTCTGCTAGAACAAAATCAACTTGCAGGCCCTTCCTTACATAGTGCAGATCTGGAAGGTGTCTTGTACCAGATTTCCTCTCCTCAGTTGTACAGACAATCAAATCTCCATTGAAAAACCTCTGAGAAACTTTCAGAAAACTGTTTGACAACTTTAAAATCAAGATATAGGATATAAAGTCAACTTTTGCATGCATAATCAGAGGAAAAGTATTCTTGAAAATTTGGAACAGGGTCCAATTTACAGTTGGCTTTTGAACAAATGTGCAAGCAAGATGTGCAAAGTTTCTCTGCCACACAGACATTTTCTCATTAGGAGAATCTGTGATAGCAGTTAATGCACTGGGGAGGGGGTGCCTATGGGGTCACAGTTCCTCTTACAGCCTAAAAGAATGACCTGCAGAGCAAGTGATGCCAGCTTTCTCCTACAAAGAGTTCTGTATTGTTGCAGGAATGCAAGGGCGCCTCCAGAAAAGCCCTCATCTCTGACATTTCAACTCTTTTGAGTATGGGATGAGACTCAATTTAATTTTCAAAGGATATGAGTCTTCTATTGGAATCATTGCCTTTTGTTTCTGTCTCTGCGATTATGTTTCCCTTCTTTATCTAAATCCATGCAAACCTGTCAACCCCATCACCCATCTCTGCATAGAATTGCTATCCTTTGAGCACCTGAAATAACATATGACAGACCTATCCAGTCTCACTCATTTGAAGTGAGCTGTCTCCTTTTGCTTTTGGCTTCATTTTCATGCAGCCGTAAAGATTCACGGCATATATCAATGGAAAATGTAATATAACACTCAGAAGTTTTCAAATCTCACTCATTCAAATGAGTGTGACTTGACAAGTCTGATGTGATAAAATAATGCAAAGGGGTTTAAAGATTTCACTTAAATGCACAATGAAATGAAACCTTTTTCCTTTCTTTTTTTTTTCCTGTTTTTTAAAACTTTAGAAATGAATTCTAAAAGGCTGCATCAAGCTGATAGAAAAGAGGAAGACTCTTAATGTAAAGTCTGTCATTTTTCACCTCCAAAGAAGAGTGTTTTGCAGTCACCCTAACTTACACTGGCAGAATTTTACAAGGGGAGATGGAGAGTGGGATTGATGTAGGTAATTGCAGATATGAAAAACTAAGGAATTGCATACAATGGAGTAGTGTAATTACCAGAGTAGACTTGCAAAGAAAGAACTGTAAATTAACTAAGAATTTTGCTGTGCCTCACCTTCACTACCACACTATAAACAGAGGGAAGGAGAGAAAGGAGAGAACAAAAACCGAATGAAAGCTGGTAAAAACAGATCACCCACCCACATCTGGATGAGTGCTCCAGTTGGTATTCAACAGCTGGCTGATTAGATACTAGGGTAGGAAGCAATATTTTAAAATGGAAAAATATCTACACATATTAAAAAAGCAGAGGGTTTACAGATACTGGTGAGTATGAGTCATCCCAGGTATTGAAGACATACAAAATAATATCTAATTTGGGTAGCTGAGTATAGGTTTCTCTATTTCTTTTTAATGCATAAATAGTTGCAGATGAGTCTTTAGAAGAGCTGGAATCACACATTCTGCTGAGGCTGGCAGAACCAGAAAGCTCACATCTTATTTGAAAGTTTTCTTATTTCTTTAGACACGTGAATCCAGCATCTTAATTTTACGGACACTGTTCTAAAGACCAGCATGAAATGTTCTATGTGTAGTGAGATCTAATGAAGGGCACTGAACTTATGACCTGTAATTCCATGGTGAAGTGAGTCTTGATTGGAAAATCATATACGTATACATCCTGTTTACTTTAGTGGGAGCTCCACATATAGTAGATGGAAAAAAATCTCTCCTAGGTTGCCCTTTTGCAGATTCCTCTAAAGAATATATTAATTCCTGCTCTCAAAAGGAAGAAATCAGTCTAAACAGGCTACTGTTTTCATCTGTCATATGGTGATCCTTGTCTTCCTACAATTCATCTCAGTACTAGAATTGAAGTGTTTGTCTTGATGCTGAACTACTTGTGCGTCAAGAACATTGTATTCATGGTCATTTAAAGCCCAGTGTCAAAAATCAAACATGTCATTGCACTGTGAACAATTTGACACTGCTCAGCATCATGTTCTTGCTATTTCATATCTATGACACGTAACTGACATGTAATACCTTGGATCTCCTTTAGACAGACAAAATACAAGGAGAAGGTGGAAGAAAACCCTACAGAGTGGTGACAGACAAAGCAAAGCAGGCAAAGACAAGAATTGTGGGACTGCTGGACACAGACCCTTCCACCAGAGAGTGCGACTAGAGATGTGTTTTGTTCCTGCTTCAGAAACCTGTAGGGCCAGTCTTCATCTCCAGTCTAGGTTTCCACAGGCATCCACAGTACTTCCAGCTGGAAGGGACCTTGACAGTCTCCAATCCAAAATCCTGCTCCAAGAAAGAGATCAACACCGAATTCAGGTCAGAGTGCCTAGGACATTGTCCAGCTGCGTCTTGAAAACCTCCAGTGGTTGAGATGGCATGAGCTCTCAAGACAATCTTTTCTATTCCTTAGCTATCCTCACAGTGGAATTTTGTTTCCCAATACCCAGGGAGAATTGACAATGTTTGCAAACATTGTGTCTCATCAGCCATCTGAATGCCACAGAAAAGAGTACAGTTGCAACTCCTCAGTCCCCTCCCCTTGGTGCCTGGACTCCTGTTGGCTGCTTTGGAAGTCATCCCTTCTCCCAGATGAACCAGCCCCATCCCTACAGCCTCTCCATCTTGACTGGCACCTCTGACCTTGATTGAAGTTCTTTGGATCTAGTTTCTTGTCCGTTTTGAGGATGACTGCAAGATTTTACTTTTCCTTGTCATCAGGAGATTTTTACAGAAACTTTCAAAGATGAGGTGTCCTTAGACACTTCTTACCAGGTCCTGGGGTCTTGCAGGGGCCAAGATTACTCAAGAATCGTGTAGCTGTTTATGTTGGAAAACACCCTTAAAAGTCATGTGTCCAACCATAAACCCAGACTGCCAAGTCTGCCACTAAGCCAGGTCAATAAACACATCTACATAGTTTTTGAACGCTTCCAGTGATGGTGAATCCACCACTTCCTTTGCAGCCTGTTCCAGCATCTGACCATCCTTTTCATGATGAAATTTTTCCTGATTTCCAATGCAAACCTCTTCTGGTGCAACTTGAGGCCATTTCCTCTTTTCCTTTCACTTGCTGCATGAGAGAAGAGATCAGCCTTCACCTGGCTACAGTTGTAGTGAGAAATGAGGTCCCCCTTGAGCTGCCTCCTTCTCTACAGGCTAAACAGCCCCAGGTCCCTCAGCTGCTCCTCACTTTTGCTCCAGACCTTTCACCACCTTCATTTCCCCGTTGCTGGACTCACTCCGGAACTTTAATGCCCTTCTTGTCATGAAGGATCCAAAACTCTAAATAGGATTGATCCTCACCAGTGTTGAATACAGGGCAATGTTTACTCCCCTGGTCCTGCTGGCCACACTATTGCTGGTACAGAGCAGGATGCCATTGACCTTTTTGGCTACCTTGGCACACCCTGACTCATGTTCAGCTGCTGCCACCCAGCACTCCCTGGTCCTTTCCCTCTGGGCAGCTTTCCAGACTCTCTGCCCCCAGCCTGTGGTGCTGCCTGTGGTTTTTGTGACCCAAGGGTGGGACCTGGCATTTGGCATTATTGAACCTCACACCATTTGCCTCAGCTGCCTGATCCAGCCTGTCCAGATCCCTCTGCAGGAGCCTTCCTAATCTGCTGCACATCAACACTTCAACCCAACATGGTGTTGTCTGTGAACTGTCTGAGGGTGCACTCAGTTCCCTCATCCAATCATTGATAAAGATGTTAAACAGAGCTGGCCCCAATACTGAGCCCTGAGGGACAGCACTGGTGACCAGCTGTCTGCTGGATGCAACTTCACCACCACTCTTCAGGCCCAGCCATCCAAATTTCTTTTACCAACACAAAGTACACTTGTCTAAGCCATCAGCAGCCAGTTCCTCCATAAGAATGCTGGGAGACAATGTCGAAATTTTACTAAAGACCAGGTAGACGACACGTACAGTGCTTCCCTCATCTAACAAGTGCGTCACTGCCGTAGAAGGAAATCGGGTTGGTCAAGCAAGACCTGCTTTTCACAAAGTCATGCTGGCTTTACCTGATTGCCTTGTTTTACATCTACCACTTGATGACAGTCCAGATAATCAGTTCCATGACCTTCTGCAGCACCAAAGACAGGCCTGCAGTTCCCTGGATCATCTTTGTGGTCCTTCTCATAGATGGACATCACCTTGCCTAACCTCCAGTAAACTGGGGCCTTCTCAATTAGTCAGGGATGCTGAGAAATAACTGAAAGTGGTTCAGTAAGCATTTCTGTCAGCAGCCTTAGTACCCTTGTGTGTATCCTATCCAGCTCCACAGACTTGTGTGTGTAAGAGGTATACCAGGTCATTCACCATTTCTCCTTGAGTTCATCCTGTTCCCCATCTCTGTCTTCCAGCTCTGTGAGCTGGGTACATTGAGAACAGTTGCTCTTACCATAAAAGACTGAGGCAAAGAAGGCATTCAGTACCTCAGCCTTTTCCTAATCCATTGTCACTGTTTCCCAGTGCCACCAAATAAGGGATGGTGACTTTCCTTTTATTGTGAATTTATTTAAAGAAACATTTTTTTATTGTCTTTTATCACAATAGCCAAACTAAGTTCAGAATTAATGTTCATCCACTGCTGGTAGCAGATCTCTTCCTGGGTTCTGGTAGGGTAGACATGGGATTTTATTTCTATGAAGGCTAAGAAAATGAGCACAGGGTATCTCAGCCTTTGACATGTCCACTGTCATTAATTCAAGCGCTTCATTTAGCTTCATGATGACAGGTTTGTTTTTTGTTCTTTATATTCACTTGTGCAGATAGAAGTTTTTCTTTTTGCCCTTGGTGTCCTTTGGCACTTTCAGTCGTAGCTGAACTTTGGCTTTTCCAACAATATTCTGCATGCCTAGAAAATGTTTCTGTGTTCTTCCCTTGCTGCCTGTCCTCATTTTCACCTGCTGTGGGCAAAGATCATTTGCACTGCGGCTCAGAAATGTGTTCCCATTTACTCAAGATGGTCTTGTGAAAGTTTGACTATCATCCTGAAAATCTGGATGACTTGAGGTTTAGAGAATATTGCCTCTATAGTTTTCTTTATTTCCAGTTTTCTTTATTTCAGTTGCAGTAGTTCCGCAATGGTTTCATCATTCAGATGAAGCCTAGCTTTGAATCAGCAGCAGTTGTAACAGACATCTGGCATTTGAGTTGTTCTTCATATACCATTATGCTATTTATTTCTGCACAACCAATGCATAATAATTGTAACATTAAAATATGTCAGACTTTCCTTTCTGTGTGACTAGCCCTTGAGTTGCTTATTTTTCTCTGCATGTCCTTCACAATTTGGTTGGGTGTTTCTCTGACTCTGCCGTATGGGTCTGGGCTATGTTTCAGTTTTAAAGCCCTGCTCCTCAAGGGAGATCCCTGTGCAGTGGTATTACTCCCTTGGCAGTGGTGTATTTCTAGTAGATATAAAGCACACCTACATATCTTGAATCTGTTGTATATGGGAGTAACTGTTAACGTGGAAGACTTATCTGAAAGGAACTCTTGAAGACTCTTTCACAAATTGGAACTTGTGGACTTGCCACAGTTGCAATGGGTAAGAGGAGGAGGACTTTCCCCTGTGTGATAAACATTGATGGGAGAATAAAACCTCTTAAAACTAGCTCTGAGCCCATCAGAGCACACTTGTGTGAGTAAAGGTAAAGCTGGAAGGAGAGGAGGTAATACAGCCCCATGTAATTTATATGGTGTTGTACCTTTTACTCTTTGGAAAATGCTCAAAACACAGCCTCAAGTTTCACAGAAAATGAGACTGTTAATCTAATTCTAAACCAGCCTCCATGTGAAGAATAGCCAACTCACCAGCTATCACACTTGATCAGCAGTCTGTACTGAAACACCCCAGGAGACATCCACACAGTTTGAAGATTGAGTTGATATACTCAGTGAAGGATGATTTTTCACATGTGTGTGTATTTGTAGGTGTGTTTCAAGGAATTTGTACTCATAAGCTACTTTTTGCAATATTAGGTTTAATTCTTTAAGACTTTTATTTTACTTTAATTTAAACTAAAAATTGCAGACAACAGGTATGATTTGTTTCGTTTTGTTCCAGTGCGGCAGTTTGTGTAATTGCCACACTTCCATCTATGGATCTGTCTTCTGATGTTGCTTGTGAATTGAAAGAGGGCACACTCTTATGACTGCTAGATATTTTTCTTGTTTAGTGTAACATATCCTTCCATGGCATATGCTCTCGATTTCCTTTTTTTGCTTTAGCACCATTAACTGACATTTTTTTTACCATGAGGAATAAACTGCCTAACAGCTCCTGTTCCTCACCTATCTACATCAAGTGAATTTTTATTGCTCCTTTGTATTGACTACATTACTGCTGTTTTTCATTAAGCTGAAATTTTGCCGTATTTCTACAAGTTCTTTCCTCAAGGTTACTGCTACAAAATCTTTAATTCCTCCTAGTTCTCCTTTTTCTAGGCTCTTTTCAGATGTATATCTTTTCTAAAGATCTTTGAGCAGCCTAAAAGCACAAAGATAAGGTACCTTTGATATGAAAGCTAAGTTCTCTCGCTAAGTTCTCTTCTACTGACCTTACAAAATAATCTTTTCTGACTTCCTTTCCAGAAGCTTTACTGCTCCTGAGCTCTTTCATCACTGGCAAGCCCTTTCTTCTACTACTTTAAAAGCCTTTCCATGTTGTGCATGATCTCTCATTTAGTAGACCCTATTCCTGATTTTTAAGGCAATGGAGAATGAATGCTGTTTTTTGCTGGTTTAGTACAGTTCCTCAAGCACCACTCACCTTTGATTCTAACAGTATATTCAATTGTAGTGGATAGAAACAAAGTGCACTATGGTTTGCAGTTTGCCTACAAAGTGAAATGAACAAAAAATACACCAATGAGGGAAGGACAAACTGAGGCATGGAGAGAGGCTGAAACTGAGTGTAGCTATATCTGGAATCAACTCAATATAATATGAAGCACAGAATAGTGACCATAATTATTAATTACATATATATTATTGGTTTAGTTGCTGTAAGAGTATTTCCAGCCACTGAAATCATGAGGTGTGGATCTTGATTTTCACTATAGCACAAAGAATACACTCAGTCATTATATGGCTCTGACTGGAGATCTATTGTTGTTTAAATAAAATTATAACATCCTAATGGCTGCAGGTGGATAAACAACAAGCATGCCGTTGCAAAGACAGACTGAGGCTTAACTATTACGTTGCCGCTGGCTCTGGCCGGACAGCTGCCCACCAGGGTTTTGGGCAGCAGCCGAGCGGCGTTGTAACACACAAGAGCGGCCTGACCAACCCAGACCAGGCGGGTCCGGGGCCCGGTGCAGCACCGGTCCCTCTCGAGCCAGTGCCACACGAAGTGTCCTGGAGGGTGTTCCCGGTACAGGTCGTCGGTGCCGGGACCTTCTGTCCCTCACCGTCGGCGGCGCCTTCCCTATACGACAGACACTGTTTCTGTTAGAGCCGGAGTTGGCTGGGAGGGATCCTTAGCCCCGGAATAATAGAAACACAAGGCGTCTTGCGGTAGCACGCTAGGCATCCGGGCACTAAGGACCCGGAGCTCCCATCACACCAGACTTTTACTGAGGGGCAAGAACCAATCACATTACAAGGCAGGGGCGGAACAAGGGAGGGACAAGGGAATAAGGACCAATCAGGAAGGGGAAGGGGTGGAGAAGGGAATACAGGCAGGGACATAAATCAATCAGCAACCAAGTAACACAGAACAATCTAGAAACTGAGGATGACAGACAGGAGATGGGCAGGTGGCAGGACGAATGGGAAAAGGGCAACCAACCTTTGGGAGACCCGACCTCCTTCTGGGGTATACCACTACAAACTCCACCCCAGGGGTGGCCTCCCAACACTTCAAAGGGGTAAGGGGGAAAATAGGGTTTTTAGGGGCCAGAACCACGGCCACACTTAACCAAGTAGGCTTCTGCTCTTCTGTGAGCACAAGTTGTAGGACTTTCTGCTGAGCAGAATGGTAGTCTGAGTCTGCCCATTTAAGCCCAATGACATTTAATCAACTTCGTATCAATTCCCACTAAGCTTTACTTGTTCTGTTCTTCAGAACCCTGCAGAGATGTGGCTCAAAAGCTAAGCAGCAATATTTTACAATTTGAACTAACCTGTCAAACCTGTCACACCTTGCTATTAGTCCCAACTCTTGACTACATCATTGCCTGTGTTTCACTGGCTCCTTGCTCTTTTTATTTTAAATTGAACTTTTAAATCTTAATATTACAAGCAAAATATTCTATCTGTCCTCTCAGCTTAGAAAATGTGATTTAAACAAAATTACAGCTTTGTCAAAGTCAGGTGAATGGGTAGTTACATGGTGTGTCTCTTGGTTTTAAGCTTTAGGTTTCAGGCATTCAGTCAGATATGGTAGGTTATGCCTTGTGGAATGTGGGAAAAAAACCTCTGGTTTTCCAAATGAAGTAGAGAGAGAATTTATTGTTAGAGTAAATTAATACCAATAAGCATATGAATGAAGCAAAACAAATACTACTAAACAAAGAAAAGAGATGGAATAAAGAATCCTCTTGGTCTTGGAAAGCACAAGAAAAGGCTTGGATCATATTTACTTGGGTTATGAGCTCTCTTGAGCCATGTGTAGGAAAGAAGGCATCAGAAGGACTATTTGTGATGAAAAGTTTTTTCTACTGGAATTTTTCTTCCTCATTTTGAGACTAATATATAAAATTATCAGGTAAACAATCAGATTGCTCCACAAACTGAATATACCTACTCAGAAGTGGGAGCCTATATCTCTTGTCTTAACCCCTTCCCAAAGCTGGTGTAAGGCTGGGTTAGGCAAGAGTTGTAACCCTCATTTCAAACTATTTATAGAAGGGTGGGATTTAGATCTGCCCATAAAGGATACCATGGTCCTCCTGTCTTGCTGGATTCCCATTATGGCTCCCAGAAATTCATCTCATAGCTATCAGCAATGGCTCTGCTCAGCTGTTCACCTCAAGTGAGACTTCTCTGGTGGGCAGAACACCCAGAGCACTTCCTGCAGTCAGCACTAGCAATTAGGGGAGTCAGAGATAGGTCCCAGCCTCTGGAAAAGTTTGAATATTGGGGTGGTTTTGTGGCATCATTTTTGCCCAAAAGTGAGACACTTACAAAATCAGATGTGTGATGTGGCTTCACTGGAGTCTACATTGCAAGGGTGCCTAAGGTTAGGATGTACCGTCTAATAAGGAAAAAAACTAATTAGATGCTACCATTCTGTTGCTCCACAGAATTGTTACCCAGCCTAACATAGGTGGCCAGTCTGTTTCTCTATAATTAGTGAAGTTAATTTTTGGCTTAGAGATACAATGTGGAGAAATTGATTCTTCCACTGTGTTCTGTGGATATAGGGGGAAGCTGCTATCATTTATCCCTTCCCTAGGCTCAGGCACTTTAAAAACAGCACAGGTGTTAAGTAGCATGTTTGTTGTTTGGTTGGTGATGCCAAACCGTTGCTCTTGCTGTTTGAAGAATCTCACTTACCGGTGCAAATCTGGTTACTTTGTTCCTCCTCCGAGTGCCCCTTTCTATGCATCCACCCAACCCATCTTCTCCTCCGTCTCTTTCTCCATTTTTTTTTGTGATCTCACTAGGCTGGACTAGCCAATCACTCCTTGTCACCCCTACAGAAACCTTGGTCAAAATGATCCAGTAGAATTTCATAAGATTACACTAAATGTGAGCTATTAACGTCATGTTGTTTTTTATATTACATTCTTCAAGCTGAAGATTTTTAACATCAGGAAAAAAGAGCAAATTCCTTTTTGTCCCCCAACAGCAGGAAAGAGGTCACTTCCGGACTGTGTCCCAAGGTCTTTCACTACTCTCTTCCTTTAGCCTGCAATTACAATTCCTTTCTTTCTGCTTGAACACATATTAACTACAGAATTCTGGAGAGACAATTTCTGTAATCATTCTGTCATTACCACACAGAATTATTTGAGAAAGGATGTAATTGTCCATCAGATTGAAGTGACTGGTTTAGAAGCACCCACTCAAAGCTCACACATTCATTTGACAGGACTTCTTCCCAAGAAGGTTCTATATGCTTTCAGGGTGCTCCAATGCTCACAGAGCTTGTTCAGTCTAGGCATTCATACCTCAAGCTAAAATAGATTGAAGAAAGCTTTTAAAATCAGTGTACAATTCATAAAATATAGCACTTGCTTCTCATGCCATGACAACCCTCTTGGTTGCACTTATGACCTATTTCAGCAGCTGAACTCATGGATAACTCTGCTTAAATTGTATTAGGTGCAGCATATAGGTTGTCAACTGCCCTGGGAGGTAGTGTGCTACTAAATATTTAATGTTTGCTTCTATCTTTTGCCTTCTGCTGATTTGGTTGGGGTTTTTTTGGGTTTTTTTTCCCCTAAGTAGATAAATTTCTTACTCTTTCTTTCCTAGTTTCTTCACTAAGATGCAGTCCTCAGAGTCTGACAATCTGTCAAGAGCTTCCTGAAAAGTTCATGACCACTTTTTCTTGGAACTAATTGGGTTCTTCTCATCCACTTCAAAGCTAGATTCAATTTTAAAACTTGTTAGCTAAAACACTGTGTACAATACTATGGCTAAAATAATTCTTCCAAAAAGTATTTTGGCAAAATGTGCACCCTATGTTCAGCAGATGCTTTGTTTAACACAGTTTATTTTGCATTAGAATTTCTGCCTCATACTACCCTTACTTTTCATCTTAAAGTTTTGCACGTGTACATGTTCTCCCTGTGATATAGGTGAATGTCTTCTTTAAAGATCAGGCTGCTTCTTTTTCTTTTTCTCTTCTTATCAATAAACTCTGAAATCCTGAATTTTATGTCCAACTTTGAAATGGAGGATGTCAGGCCAAGTTCAAACTGAGCAATATGTGTGAGCATGTGATACTTTTAAGGATGACGTGCCAAGTCATGATCATCAAAGCTGTGTTTTAGAGACTTAACATTGAAATCTTGCCAAGGAAAACAACTTCATGAGCTTTTATTACTGTCTGTTCCTAAAGGAGGAATGATGATTCCATGGATCTTACCTCTCAGCTCTTCTAATCATCTTTACTTTGCTCATTGCTGCCACAGGTTTTGCACTGTGAAAACAGATGAAGCAGAGGTGGCATCTGCTTTTCAGATATAGAGCAGATCAGACTACTAAATTCTCTTTCAAAGAAGGATTCTCTTGAAAATGTGGAAGTTTGATACCTGAACAGCTCTGGTGATTCATTAGCTATTATTTTTTATTACACTGCAGTATGCAATATTTTTTTCTGAACAACATTTAGAAAACAGGCATATTCCTGTCCCGCTCCTGGGTAGCAACAGATTTCTGAATTACGTATGAGCCTCATTCCTGCCCTGGCTACATTACTTATGCTTTTCAAAATCCACAGAACTATAAAGAATTCAGTTATTTAAACATGGTAGTTACACGAAAATGTACAAAAGAGAAGACATAAATTTATATACCCTCTTCCCACCCATATCTAAACAGATCTGAACATAATGCATGCATTTTTAGTGAAAATGAGCGTCTCTCAAAATGTCTGAAATGCAAGGAGCTTCTAAGAAAAGACAATGAGGTGAAGAATCTGGGCACTTAGTCCTGTGGCAGTCTTGTTGCAAGATGTAAGCCTGGGCTGGGATTTCTGTATTGTCTACCTATAGTGAAGCCAGGATCTCCATCAGTCACTGAGGGACTCCTTGGTGCCTGTAAGGGCTCCTGAGTTCATAGTTCTTCTCTCAGGGTGAAAGAGTAGAGGATTCCATAGCTGAACCAAGGACTTTACAGCTCATTCTGACATCACTGTTTCCTTCAAGAACTTAACTTGCAATTTTTCAAAACTACACTTCTGCCTAGATGTTTTCCTTCACAGAACATTTCAAATTTTCTACTCTGTGCTCCAAAGCATATTGCTTTTCCAGGGTGTTGAAGTTTTAGAATGGAAAATAAGATTTTGGAATAGTGATGCATTAACTAGTGCCTTTGTAGTGGTGTTGGCAGGAAAGCTAGGGAGTAAACATATCTAGATCAAGTCTGAGGGACAAAGAAAAAGCAAGGAAGATTTCTTAATGGTATTGGTATATTGTGCAAGCCTGTGAATACATGGAGTGTTTATTCTTTTGGTCTATCAAATCAACACCATCCTTGTATATTCAACTCAACTTCATGCCCACCCTTCTTCAGACAATATATAGGAACTGCACAAAATGTTAAAGTTCAGTGCTAATCCGAGAATAAGACAGTTCAAAGCTAATCACATGGGGATGACAAATACACAAGGAATTTCAGCTACGTTCCTTGGTGTGGTTTCTAGATGGGTATGTGGTCACTCTCCCCACTTTGAGTGGCCTAGATTCAAGCTGCCTCCCACCTGGCAGACACATGGCTGAGCCCTGACTTTGCCTTTTTCCCAACCCGGAAATGAAATTTGAGATAATTTTAGTACGGAGGTAATATAAGAGTCGATCTTTATTTGAAGGCCTTCAGGGGCAGTTATGGAAAGACGTCCATAAAAGCCCACCCTTCCCAAGGGCGAGTACATTTTTATAGGTTTTAGGAAATCAGCATAGTTGATTAAAAGCACCAGTTAGGAGCACAAGTGATGCAATTCACCCCCAAAGCCCCTTCTCTGGAGTCCTTCCTCCTCAGCACTGGCTGTACTTTNGGACCTTGTACCCCCCGGGGCTTGGAGCACTGGAATTTGTTTTGTCTTTCTGCCTAGGGAAAGGCCATGGAAAAGTACTGGGAAAACTAGTCACTTATACCAGTCACTAACAGGCTACAAAGTTAATACATATGTGCAAAGAGTACAGAGAACATATAAAAGAAAAAAAAAAAGGCAAAATCCAAACCAACATCAACGACACCGAGCCTCATCCCTCACCCCTCTCTGATTTTACAAGACTGATGCTAGTCCCCAGATTTCCAATCACATCGTACACTTGCTTGAATCTCCTTGCCCGTTTTCCCATCCTCCCCTTTCTCATGAGTGTATTCTGCAAAAGAACCTGCCATTCTCCCTGCTGAAGAGCTAGTCATTGCTCTGTGCTTTTTTTGTCCTTCTAGAAATCTCCATTATCTGCAATGCAGCCCATTCTGCTGGAACCAGCTGCTACTTGCAATCGGATAGAGCAAAGATTTATTATCATCAGAACATGTGGAAATTAGAAAATGGACTAATGGAAACCATTAATGTCCTCCTCTCAACAATCAGATAAATGGTAGATCAATGCAGTATATTAATATATTGGAAATGATTTAGGATGATATAAATATTAAGTCTCAGATATTAGATGGGAAAAAAGCAAGCAAGACAAGGACAACACTCTAACACTCTACTGTACCTATGAAAAAAAAAACCAACACCATATTTTAAGATATATTTCCTGTCCAGCATTTTGATATCTTTAAAGAGATAATATTGAAAAACTGCTCTGTATCCTTCCATAATACCATCTAACTTTGATATGAAACAGACTGTCTCCTTAAAAAGCAAACCTTATTGCCTGTAACAATGAATAAATTCTTTGTATTCTACAGGTAAAATAATAATACTCAGAGTTTGCAGACAATAATTGTTACTTTTTAAATATCAATTACTGTTTTGTTTGCAGCTTGTGCATAACACTGTAAAAAGAAATTACTAAACATGATTGATATAACAGTTGCAGTATCCACATGCATTCTACATAAACCTCAATGGAGTCCCTCAAAGAAGGAAAGAAAAAAACTATAAAGGAAAATAACTGCACAAGTACTTTATATTAACCTGGCATCACACGTAAAAATAATATAATGTCTGCAAGTGAATGATTCTTAAGCTTTAGGGATTTACTGAATTTTTTATGTGGTCACATTTCTTGGAAAATATTAGAAGTCTTAGGATTCAAGAAATTTTCCTCCTCAGCTAAAACTTTGCGAAGGTCAATCCATTCCCATTTTCAGGACTTAATCAAAATTCCTCAATAAATTCCTGTTGAATTGCTTTGTGTTGTTACTTTTGGGAGCATTTATGAAGGCCTGACGATGATTTGAACTACCATAAGTCCCATAAATGAGAGGTCAGAAAGGTTACATCACGGCCATTCAGTGAAGAAATGAAAACAAACCATAAATTATCTCCACCAGAAGGACAGCATGTTCAGCCAGATGTCACAGGCTTTGTCTTTCAATTGCTCACAGCTCTCCAATCCTCTATCACGTTGCTTGGTTTTAATCACGTGTAATAGGTCACTGTGATCAGGAGAATTCAGGACTCACATGTACATACTTAACATGCCAAGCTATAGCTGGGTAACTGGGGGAATTCTAGTGGGGTGGATACAGTAAAATATGTTGCTGACTTTATTTTTTTCAATTTGTAACTAGTAGAGAAAAATGTGGAAAAAAAATCTATGGTTCACTTAATTTGGAATGAAGTTGTTAACAAAGATTGGCCAAAATAATCTTGTCTGCTAGTGTTCTTAATGCATCCAGGAAAAAAAAATGAAGCTAGCAAATTTTAGAAGCTATTTCTTATTATTTCTGGAGTTCATAAGAAAAACACAATACAGAGGACCCTGTCTAAAGGAGTCAATGTCACACCATTATGATGGCTACTAATTTATTTCATAATAAGGATGGATGCTGTAAGTGCCTTCACTGCTGTTAAATCATACTTCAGTATAGCTAAGTCTGCCATTAAAATCATGGATTACTGACAGAGGCAATATTTATTTAATTTAATTTTATGGCATGTATTTCAAGCAGGACAGGAAGAAATACAGTCTGACCTTCCCCATGGCCATGCAGTTTATTGGGATTGTCAAAGACAGTCAGAATCAGACTGTACCCATTAACACCAAGCCCACTAATATTACAGGATGTTTTATACTAAGAGAGGCTGGACAAAGGACAGAAAAGATATGGAACTCTTCTGGTCCATAGAAAGCATGGCAATATCAAGAAGAAAGAGAACTCAAAAGGTACAGTAGACATTCTGGAATATGTGGGTCTTGGTCTATTGAGGAACCTAATTCTGGTTCAAGGAGGATAAATAAAAGCTCGGGGGAAAAAACGAAAAACCCAAAGATTTAAGAATATATATTGTGAAAAGGAGAGATGATAAGGTGTACTGAATGTCTCAAGAGGCTAAAATATTGACCTTCATCTCCAGGTGTTTGGCTCAAATCCAAATTCAGGCAGTTGTGACAAAAAAAAAAATATATTGCCATCAGATGCTGGCTTCTACAAATTGGGAATGTGGCCCATGTCAAAACGCTGTCAGAGAGGTAGTGCTGCAGCCACCATTAACCAGTCCATGCTTGCATGCTGCCTTACCAAGGAATGCAAGACCGGAATGATTTGAGCAAAGCAAAAGTTTTTAGAGCTGAGAGTGGTTTCCCTCGTGGAGTTGGGGTATCCTATCTGAGCAGGATGGCAAAACTTTGCAGTGCTTCCTGTTCTTGTTACTCCCTGAATAGATGATTTTCAGAGCTGTCGGAATGCCAGCTTCTGCAATGGTTAAAAAAAAGACAAATCAAAGTGAGTCACTGAATATAATCACAGAGGAATAGTGAGATGAAGTTACATTGGAAATGAAACAAGCACAGCAAGACTGAACTAGGTAAGCACCTGTGTGTTTCTCTGACATCAAGGAAAAAAAGGCACTGGACTGCTCTTAAGTGCTGGACAACATGAGAATGTGAAGATATGTGCTGTGAGATGGATCTGTGACAATTACATGTGATCATAAGGCAACACTGATTCTTGACTGTCAGATCCAGATGTCTGAGTGTTTTATGTACATTTGCTCCCTTTTTGAAAAATGTCACTATTGGTTGTTTTCAAAAAATAAACCAATATTATCCAGTCCTGACCTGAATATTGTAGGTAAAAACAAGAGATGAAGGATTGTTACTGGGGGAAATGAGATCCAGATGGAAAAACTAGGAGCCAGTGCCAGTAACTCTTATAGAAGAACCAGTTTAAAATCTGGATGTTAAAAAGGACCAGCCTACTAGCAATTCAGTCAGGATTTAAGTTACAGTCATACAAGTTCTGGGCTTTAACTGTCAAAAAAAGGCTTGTTGATGCAGGTCAGAGGAAGTGAAATAAGAGTGTTGATTGTGTTTCACATCTTTTCTTAGACATGTGAAGACAGTTGTAAAAGTATGTAGGTACATGAGGAATCTGATAAGGGCTTCATCTCTGAAAAATCACAAGGGCCTAATCCACAGAAATTAATTAGATGTTGACACTCAATTAAGATTCTTTAATTTTACTAGAGATAGGTGCCTAAATATTTCCAAGGATCTGGGGCTACGTGTCCATCAGCATCTGTGGCCACCTAAACATCTTGCAACACCTGGCCCCCACTGGATAATTTCTGCTTGCACATACCGAATTGCAGACCCAGCTTCTGCTCACGTCTCTGGAATTTGCTTTCTGGGAGCAAAGAACTCCACACCATTGTTTTCTCCGTTTGCGTAGTACTGGAGCTAATTTGCCTCTCTGAATTATTTCTCTATCTGCTTTTCCTCTTTTCTCTCTATTCCTCTGTACAGTCCGTGGGGATGTGAGAGGGAGCAGAGCACAGTGCTGGTGGCTAGCAGTGCCTTGCCCACGAAAGACACAGGCTGTTCCTATATCCCAAGTTGCATCATGTTCTCAGGAGCAGCAGGGTGCTGCTGAATAAAAATGTCCTGGAAGAAGGGGCAGGCAGGGTCCTGGCAGAGCTTGCCTGCTACCTGGGCTGGCCCCCACAAACTTTGTGCTGGTGGGAGACAGAAGAGGTGGGTTTCTCTCCACTTCTTCAGGCACTTCCTTGGTAAAGGAGAACCTGCATCCTAGTATTAAAGACCTGAGCAGCTTTTCCCTAAAACTGTGAACTAGAGAACACAAAACAAGACAAAGGAATTGGGGCACTTAATCCAGATAGCACAGTCTTACTAGTTACAGCTTCAGATGACTTAGCACAAAAAAGGGGATTTTACAATAATAGAATAAAGGACCCTTTAAGACATATTTCTGTGATTTACACCATCAAAATACCAACAAAATCCCTCCTCTTGTTTGTTTGATGTATACTGTATTTCTGAGGTTTACCACAATCCTTAAAAATAAGAAAAAGACAGTCAAATTAAACTCATTATTAGCTCCACATTTTTTCTTATACATGTTTGTCTGTGTGTTTAGGCATATAAAATTTCATACTTATACCATGTGTATATATCTGTGCCTTTTACATAATAGCAGAAGGAACTGCAATTCACTAAGTGCTTCTGAGGTGTGTAAGTTATTTGCCTTCTAGAAATGACCAGCTGGGCAAAAACCTGTAGAATTACTAGCTATGAAGTCAGGCCTTCTGAAAATGCTAGAGATGAAGAACCATACCTTTTTCATGCTTGTGCTCAATTTTTACATAAAGAGCTGATATCAACTCCCTCTGTATTCTGCAAGCTGAATACCTTTGGGTAAACTGAATGATCCATTTGCCCATAGTTTCATCAGACACTGCAGAAGACCAGTCCAACACATTCTGAACATTTCATGTCCCTCTTTGTGTATCTTACACTTTGAAAGCTGATGCTAAGCCTTCCAATGCTACAGACAAATCATCAAATAATCTGTTCTTCCCACAGGCACCCAGATAAAAATAGTCATGTATTGCTTTGTTGATCCTGCTCTTTGGCTGCCTTGGAGATAAAACAGTTTCTGCAGATCCAGAAGTGATTTTGTTCTAAGCTGTGTTTAAACATAGGAAGGTTTATTTTTTTGTTTGTTTGTTTAAGCAGAACCAGCAAAAGAGGAGTTGGAATAAAAATTAAGATAGTTTGAAAACCATGATGTCAACCTATACAGTGATACAATGCCTTAGGGAGTTGGAGACAAATACCTTGAGGAACCAGTTGCTCACCCTGCTTTAAGTCAAGGACACTTCTGCTTTTCACATTACCTTGAAAGTCCCTAGCAATTTTCTTCCATGTGAAAATTCAGGCTGCCTCACTAAATACAGTTGCAGCTTTATTTTGCAGTTTTTCCTCTGCCACTGGACAGACCCTGTAAAGTGCTGGCTGCTTATTCGCTGAGGTAGGGTATTTCTGCTCTGTTGTATAAGACCATTTACTAGGCCAGTTGGCTTTTGACACTTGCAAATTGCAGAGTTTACCACTAATTATTGAAAAGACTATCAGAAAAAAAAAATGAGACTCCTTTCCTGCCGCAACCCTTTGTCATAGATCCCACCAGGCTTTAAAAAGCACCCTAAAATCAACCAGCTCCTAATCTAGCTGAGGCCCTTGAGTACAAAAACGAATGTTTTTAAAACTCTTGCCTGTATCATCTATCATTGACTAAGGCTGAGAGGAAAGTAAAATCATAATTTCTTCCAGTATCTGAAAGAGATGCTGACTGAGATATCATCTAGCTGATTTCTTACCTGCCAAATATAATATAGTAATTTATTTTTGGGTACAGCATGGATGCAAAACCTGAGGTTTATTAAGCTGAACAACTGAGTTCACTTTGTAGATCTGTGGAAAGCCCTATTCCTCTAATTATGAATCTGCTCACCAGGAGGCAGTTGTCAGCTTTGTCTTACCTGCAAGTCTCAAAATGTGTGAGTTTTTTGGTGCATGCTGGTTCAGTACAGCTGGCACACAACAGATGGCACGAGGGAGTCCCTAGTCAGAGGATGCATATGTGCTCATCCCCAAAGTGAAATCCGTGTTGTTATGAACCAGGGAGTTGCCAGGCAGAGCCTATGAACATGTCCGCAAGGTGCCAAGAGAAACCAGAGTACAGCTTCTGACTAACTGCTTTTTTTGCTATGGCCTGAGGGGTGCTGTAGTTTAACTGGCTGCGCTGACTCATTAGAGGTTTGCTTTCAATTCTGCCATTGTTCACTGCAGCTAAAAGTATCAAAAACTAAGCACTGAGGGACAGCACAGTGGGCAGCTTTTAGCTTTTGGCTGTTTTACAACATCTAGGAGCAAACCTCTGCAGGAAGCTGAAGGGTGAGAATTAAATTTGGAACATACCTTGCAGAAAAGGTAATTTGACTAGCTTGCAAAGAAGTACCTAAATAGAGGCATTTCCCGTTCAAAAAGAACCAAAGACATTCAAAACTTAAAATTTACACAGAAACCCAGGTTACTGCATGTAACCAGGAAGCAGGTGCTAGTTTTAAGCAAACCTCAGGGCTTGTTTAATTGAAGCCCATCTGGTCTTTAAAAGTCAGCCCAGGTGTTTGCATTTTAATTGCACAAATCTATCCTGCTGCCCCGTGTTATACCCCAGAAAAGTCAGAAGTCAACTCTGAGATAGCTGTGCTATTAATACAGGTGTTCCTAATTGATCATGTGTTGGTTGTGAAATAACAAGTTCAGAACTATGCCATTGCCTCTTTTACTTTTTATGCCGTTTACTCTTGTGGTTATTTGTCATATTTAATTTCAGGAAGATACTATTGGCAATTAATTTTCTACAGTTTTATGAGTTCCTTTGACTTTATAGTGTAGCAATATCTGCTGTGATCATCATTTCATTCTATGGCTTGGCAAAATGAGTGTCGTTGAATTTTAGAGTGGTTTTGAAAATTTTCTGGTTATGTTTTGATCATGGTGGATCAAGCTGGGAAATATGAGAGAAGGAGAAAAACATCTTTAAATGCAAAATTTTTTGATAGCGTGTTGGGAAATCATAGAAACGAAGAGTTGTGATTTATTTGCTGAAGATTATTAAACAGTCCCAAAAATAATGAAAGATAAATACATTAAATAAAATTCAGTAATAAGAAGTGAAGCTGATAATGAAAGTAAAATTACTTGGATTAAGACAAAAATATTCACTAACCTATTTTAACCATTACTAGGTATTTGGGAAAGGAAAAGTGTCTGTCTAGAAATTTGGACAAGAACAAAGCAGGTATTAGTGGGGAATACAAGTACCCAAAAAATTGAAGGCTGGAAAAAAAAAGGAAAAGTTGATAGCTGTTTTATTCAGAAGGATACCTACATGCTTCCAAAGACTTTAACCTAAGGACCTAGGGTAATATTAAAAAAATCCAACCAGTTTATAGGTCAAAAACGCCCACAACAGTGAGGTATGGATTTTCTGTGGATGCTTTAGTAAGGTGACTAGGGAATGTGGAGTTTTAAATTATCTACCAAATTAGGATATCAGTGTTAGGCTGCACTTCACATGTTTGAAATGTTGTTTTTTTTTTTTTTTTACTTTCAAAGTTTTGTTTGTAGGGGCCAGGGGATATGTAGGATATATGTAGGATATTTTTTTCTGTAAGTCTCAGCTCCTGAGCTGGCATTCTGATTGCAACATATTCCTCGTAGTATCCTGTGCAGGTGGCATACTTGGAATGGAGCCGATTTAATAACTGAGGGATTTAAATCTGATTTAGTTGAGATGAAAATAAGGATAAATTAAGTTAAATATATTTCCTTCCTGCCTTTATCTATGTAACACTTCACTACAGAAAAAATTAGGGAGGAATGAGACATTTTCAGATGAGAGTAAAGCATCCAAGAGATATAACCGTTAGTGAGAAGGGAATATATGTTTTTAAAAATATACTTTTAAAAAATGTATTCTGCTTTCAAATCTGTCTTCTGCTGAGAAGGAAGGCCAGGTGGAGGAAAGGTTTCTTGTTGAATTTAGAGATGGCAGAATGATCCTGGAATAGTAAAAAATGTTTCTCACAGGACTGTAAATCACTAAATCCATGAAACTAAGAGAGAGTGACAAAATCAGATGATGTTTGAAGACAATTAAATACATTTTATGGCTGGGAGAAGGCAGGGGTAGGATGAAGAGCTGTGTTTATAGGAGAAGTTTCATGCATCTGGAGAATGCTTGAAGGCATAGAGCAAAAAAAGAACTGTTTTAGCCATGGGAACCTCATTGTGAGGCTTTGAAAGCATGGCAGACTTTTTGAAAAGGATAGAAACTGAAGTCAGAACCAAATTTAGAACCAAATTTAGGTTATTCAGCAGAGTTATCATCCCAGTGACAAATGTGAGAACCGAGCAAGCACAAATACAATGGAAGGTATTTAAATTTGGATGGGTCTGAAAACAAAAGCTTGATGAGGTTCATAAATGTCAAATGAACAGATGGAGCTGAGAATGAAACCAGCAGGGAGATAAGGCAGAGATTGCTGTGTGCAGGGGTGGAAAACAGGAAACTCCAGTCGGTGGGTTACAGGGTGAGGATGAGGGATGAGGGACTGCCAAGATAAGAGCTGAGACAAAGGCAGTCCTCAGGCTGCAAGGAAGAGCAGAGGTCAGTAAAGTCGATTATGGGAAGAAAGACCCCTGCTTGCAAATGCTGGGGCCAGATAGATGAGTTGGGAGTGGGGTATGCATGGGATCCAACTCAGAACCAGGGTGCAGGTGAGTTTCCCCACAGATCCCTTTGGTGATTTGTGTGTGGGACCATGTCCTTTCATCCCCAGGTTTCATCACCAGCCTAGGAGGCCCATATGTCCCTGTCAGGATGCTCCTGCCTTACACACAACTGTTGCTGTGGGGTAGATTTATAAATGGCTCTACTGCCAGAGCTCCTGGAAAGTAAGAATGCTTGCTGGGCTGTGCTTGCATTCAGGGTCTTGTGCAACACAGCTGTGTCCTGCTCCCCAGGGCGGCATTGTGCCAGAAGCTGGATAATAAACAAACTTACATATTTTTGTCCTGGTGAAATGAGGTTTTTTGGGGGTTTTTTGATTTTGTTTTTTTTTTTGTGTTGTGGATTTTTTTGTTTTGTTCTGTTTTGTGGTTTTTTGTTGTTGTTTTTTTTTAACGATAAAAAAAAAGTAGCAACTTCATTTCCTTTCAGGCCTTATGCTCCCCAATACCATGTCCTTCATGAGGATCTCTTCATCTCTTGAAATTCAGCTTTAGTTTTGTGCTGTCTGCCATAAAAATTTAGCCTAATGAGCACATATGCAATGCAACAAGCTGCTGGAATAAAATCCTCCTAAGCAAATGATGTCTTCACTGTAAGGCTGAGCTACCTCATAATCCTAATAAGCAGTCTGGGCTCCCTTGATGATGCTTTCCAGTAACTCCTGTGCAACAGAAGCATGTTACAGGCAAAGATGACTATTGAGGTGAACACCTGTGATTTTCCTTCATGTATATTGCAGCAGTGCAATGATGTTCAATGATGTTCACTGGCTCTCAAAACTAGGCTGAATGCACAAGTATGTGTTGACTTCTCTCACAGCATCAAACAATTTGTCTGTTTATTTACTTTACAAGCAGACACACAATTTATAGATCATTTTAATTGGTTGTTTGATTTTCTTTTACAGTCTGATTGACAGTAGCACAAAAAAAAGAGATTACACTACTGTTTCAAACCTTCACCTTCAGAAGAGCCCTGCAAAATTTAAATTAATTCTTCATATTAATTTTTTACTTTATTCTTTTTTATTGTGTTACGACCACATGGCTTGAAAGTAATGTGGTCAAAGAGTAAGATGGTCCTTTATGTCTTTAGATTGTTTAACCAAGTTAAAGGATGTTGAATATGAGCATAGTTGTTCATTGTCTTTGGACCCTGTTTAGGAAAGAGTACCTAATTCTCAGACAGCTTGTAAATTTTACTGTTATACTTTCTTTGTCTTGGAGAATGGGATATGATTTTATATGCCTCAAAACTCAGCAGGTAAGGAATTAGGTACCATGCTGATGAATGCTGTTCCATCATACAGTTACAATACTAAGGCATGGTACTCAAAGCCATTTATTTTCCTCTCTCTTCCCTTTCTTTTAAACGTGAAAATGCAATTCTGACAAAGTGCCTCTCTTTTAAATCACACACACAAAGTGCAGGAAAGTAAGACAGAAATGTAAAATGTGCTTAATAGCTCCAAACACTTTTGTATTTGACTACTTCTGACACAAGCAAATTTCTTTTAACAAGTAGTATATTAAGGCTACTGTGACATTCTGGAATAATCACTGTATATTGTGAAGAAAAATGAAGTAAAAAAAAAAGTTCTATAAAGAGTAAATGTTTTTTGCAGCCAGATAAAAGCATGTGTAGATAAAGGCTTCTCTAAAGTTTCTATTTCACTATAAATGGTTCCAGTCCAATATTTCACACTCCTTACCCTCATTTAAAACTGAATTAAAATTCAAATTAGGATTAACCACCCATTGAGTCTGGCACGACAATAGAAGTAGAAACTAACTTTTTTCCTACATGTTATTAGCAGAGGGAATTTAGGTTAGAGTTTCATTACAAAAATAAAATTTTTAATTCTTGACTGCTGCCTTTTTTTGCTTCCTTCTCAATGACTGAAGTTTTCACACACTGCTGTGGCCTTTATTCAATAAATATTTTACATAGTGAGTAACAGACATACTGATGAGCAAATGGAGAAGTGACACAGCAGGACAAATAAATTGGTTTGGTTTGTTGAACTGAAGTCTAGTACCAAGAGAGAAAAAGAAGCAATTTCTTGTCTATCAATCTTTCATCTTTAATCATTCATTCAAAACTATTAAAATTGGACAAAGGCAACATGTGTTCACAGACATTTACAATGTCTGTCTTCACATTTAAGAGGACTTTTTCTTTCATTTATTTTAAATTGTATTTTGAATGGTTGTAGCAAAGGAATAAAGAAAAGATTAAAGTTTGAATTATCAAACACAGAATTTAATGGAGTGAAATAATAATGTTTTTTCTGCCAGATGAAGTTTCAGATGTTAGTGTATTAATGGATGACTGAATCTTGGATGCTTCAGTCAACATTAAATACAACTACTTAAAATTACTGTTATTAAGCTTCAGAAGGAATTTAGCCAGGTTAATCAGTCTTCATACATGGGTTTCTGCACATACAGTATTAATAATGAGATTATAAAGGTAATTTCTCATATATGTAAATATCTTCAGTAGAGCTTGGTGCTGTGGCTGCAAAATATTGTGACATAGCCCGAAAATGTTGTGGTCTGACATAACTCTGTCAGAGATGGTCTGGCAAACTGCTTTATTTAAGCAATATTTGATTTGTATTCAATAAAATCCCAATTGTTTTTAATAAAGCAAGAATTTCACCTTTGAGACAAGTGCAGTATATTATTTCCCCCAAACTGCAAGGAAAAGGTGGCACTACTCTGTGTTAGTGAATGACCTGTTTATCTTAATCAGGAAGGTTAAGAAGAAAGCACTGATGAGGGTGTTGGCCTCCTGAAATGTGATCTAAGACCTCATCAGAGACAGCATGGATGCATAAGTATAGGCAGAGCAGTAACTCAGTACTAAGACAATATGGAGATAATGGGATGATTAAAACAGAAGTTTGAGAGAGATTTACAGTTCTTGTTTTTATTGTATTACCCATGACTTTTAACAGAATTGTGTTGTCCCATGTCCTACTACATAATTTCTTACCTAGGTGTAAAAAAGTGAAATTTTTTGAGTTTTATGCACAGCTGAAGCCCCTAGCTAGGAGTGTGGCCAATTAACAAGGAGTTTTCTCCTTTTGCAATAACAGAGTTGCATTTCTAAACCTGTTCCCTCCTTTCTACTACTTAGGTTTCTGCATTCATTTTTAATTCCTTAACAGCTAATTCCCAGTGAGGGCATATATAATGTATATAGAGAGGATACCAGTATGAATTGTATGAGGTCGGACTGGCATCACTGAAACTGCGCAGATAGAGGGAGAATAAGTTTTTGCAGAAGTGGGCCTGTAAGTCATATCACTGGGTATCACTGGGCATTCTCAAGTGAAGATTTTCTGTCCACATCCTCCTTCCCACCTTTTTTTCCTACTAGGCAGCATGGTACAAGACAAATAAAATCACATCTCATTGGGAAAACCAGTTTTAGCTGACATCCTACTTAATAATGAACCACTCATCTTTCAAGTTACCTGTTGTGCCAACTTTGATTTTCTTGTCTGAATGCTTTGTGTGCAAAGACATGATGTTCATAGAGTCCTAGAATCATAATCTGTTCTCTGATTTAAAACTAAATAAAACAAATACCCTACACCAAAGCTAATTTCCTTAATTTTCTCTTGGCCAGACTGCTACATTTCTATAGAATTACATCCAGTCCAAAGAACAAACTATGCAGCAGCACTTTTTTCCAAGCATTCATAGCCTCTATTGTCTTTGGATAAAGTTTCCTCTTGTGCAGTGAGACTGTTTGGGACCTTACATTACCTTACATTGCATGTAATATTTCTGGGGTGAGTGATCATGCAGTACTACAGTCTTCAGCAGCATTCTGCTGCTTTTCAAGTTGTCCTAAAGAGATCTTGCTCATACAAGGAAAAGAAGTGTCAATATTCATTATTTGAGAAGTGAGAGCTTTAACTCCGGCTTCAAGAATGAGTGCTGTGTCACCACAAGGGATAGGGCCAACATTCCTCTCCAGCATCCATGGATGTTTCACATAAATTTGTTCTCAGCTTTACCTTGCTTTCAGTTTTCACTCCTTGCTCATGTTTTGCCTCAGATTATTGCTGGAAGCTACACAGTTTAAGTGACTATCTACAGGTAAACAAAAAGACCGAACTTGTAAATGTGAAATCTTTTCTGTGATGGTTGAACACAGATGGACTTAACAGATTCAGCAGTGATCATGTGGCATAATGTGGAGGCTGTAAATGCAAGAATGAACAGCAGATATGACTATTAAATATGTAACTTTTCCTTCATTAAGGTGCGAGAATTGCTTTGAGCAGTATCACAATACCATAGAATAGTTAGTGTTGGAAGGGACCTCTGGAGATCATCTAACCCAACCCCACTGCTACAGTGTCACCCAGCTGTGCAACACTACAGGAAATTCACCCAAGGCAGTGTAGTTCGATGGCCACTGGCAGGGGTACTGACTGCCAGCTGAGATGTCCCTTTCCACTACCCATCCAAAGCTGAGATAGACAACAGCACACTTACAGCATGACTTGCAAGGCTGCTGAAATGGGTCATGGCCATTGCACTGTGAGTAGGATCTGTGGTCCTGCTAGAAACTATTCAGACATGGAGGCTCAAGACTAGTCTTCCACCATCCAGTAATACATTTTAATTGAGAATTTGGAGGATGAGTTGAGCTAGCTAATATTCTTCAGTGCAATTCCTCTGCATCTGACAAAAGTTGAACAGGACAACCTGAACTTCACATTGCTAAATTTACAGAGGTCCAACTACTTGTGCTCAGGTGAAGTGCAAAGCAAGACTTACACACAGTAACAATTTGGGAAAAACTTTACCATAACGCTTATGATTGCAGGAGTTTTATGAATGGCTGAAGTAAGAAATTAGCCAAAAGAATGTTTTTATAGAAAGTATTTGCTTGTTTCTATTTAGTGTTATAAAGCTGGTTAGTTCACTTGCCTTCCAAGCCCACATTGTATTGTGGACCTTCAAACAGACTGAAAATGGCTAGCTAGTTAGAGAGACAGATGGAACACAGGGATTTTTTTGTTACTTTTTTTTTTTAGATTGAGAAAACGGGTATCCAAATTAAGTGTTCAAATTACCATGACCAACTCATGTATGCTATTTGCATGACTTGCTAAGGCTTTTGCAGATTTCAGGAAATTCATTTGCCTTTTGAAATGGAGGCTTCAGTGTTCAAATGGAGCACTTACCCTTCAACTCAGTAGGTGCTTGATGGAGCTGAACAGCTGCACCAGCTTGAAAAGAGTTACTGTTGTGCATTGCACATTATGGTCCTGAAAGCAAGAACTGACTGCTGCCAACCCACATGGCTCTTCACATTCACTGCTGGTAAGTACCCTCCGGTTGAGAAAGTGATGCTACCGAGCATTTTCCTCTGGCTTGCTTTCCCCCATGGTTATATACCTCAATGGACAAGCCTTTTCTCCTGCAGTTACCATCCTGGAGCTAGGAGGACTGCAAAGGATGCTCTTATGGGTGATACCGGTGGAAGACAAAGTGCTGATCTCTGATACATCGTTATTAACTCAGTGCTTTTCCTCTGGCTGGAACCCCTTGATGACACCACTGCTTAGGTAGCATTAAATACTCACTCTTTAGTCCACACAGTCCATTGAGAAAGAGAAGGACATTGTATTGCATTGGTTGACTCATTTTGAGTGCCAAGCGCAGTAGTGCTCATCACAAAAACACAATGCTCTATTCAAGTGCACTCCATGTAGTCTTCCCGACATGCCCTTTAAAGCATTGTATTCTAACTAGGCAGGAGGCTCGTATCTGATGGTGACCAAAGCTGGCTTCTTGCTCTGCCGGCTGGCAGGTGCAGGTGGTCCTGTGGAGGCAGCACAATCAACCCCTGTGGAGGAAAGAGTCCTTCACACCACTCAATGGCAATCTCTCCTGCCAATTAAGGGGATTTGTGGATGAAATCCAAGGGGAATTGCAACCCATTTGCCTTGGCTGGGAGACCGAAGGCTCTGGTCTGTGCAGGCAGGGATGCAGGCAGGGAGGAAAGGAAAGAGCTGTTTGCAAACAGCTCCCTTTGGGGAGATGAACTGGAGGCTATTTTAAGCTTAAAATCAAAGTGGAACTTTTGAAAGGACAAGGAGAAATTTTTAACCCTTTATCTCTTGCTACACTAGCCGGCATTTGAAGCAGAGTACAGCACAGTATTTTTAAATACTCATGTCTCCATTACGGCATATAAGTGAAACATCACTGAGAATTTGTGCACTGTTTATTCCCTTTTGGTTATAATGACAGGATTTTGACATTCATATCATGAACACAAGCCTGGAACAAAATGCAGCATCAAGGCAGATGGATAAACAGCAAAATTAATGTCTTCTGTGGGTGTAGGAAGTAGAGAAGAACCCCAAAAGACTTCAGTTGCCCACTATGCTTTCCACTGGCAGTCAGAGCCAAGTGATATATCATTTAGTGATTTTAAGTGTGTCCATGGAATATCATCTGGAAAAGACACCAATACTTGACAGTCTTACCCTAAGAGAGGTAGGATTTGAACTTTTTTGGAGGTAATATCTTCACACTAGCTCTTCTGCTGCTCAGCAGCAGAGGACCTGGGCTGTACTTCTTCTCAGGTAATATCTGAGGTTAAGTGAAAACTCAGTAGAGAGAGAATAAAGGCTATCTCTGCCTAAAATGAGAAATCTTATCCCTCCTTCTCCTTTACAGAGCTCGGTTTAGTCAAACCAGTGTGGCTGTTTTGTAGTGCTGTTCTCCGATAGATCAGTAATCATTACTACTATATATTTTATAGAATGTGAGTTTTGAGATGGTGAACTCAAAACAGCCTTATAAAAACAGGCATGAGTATGACAATTTTTGCATGAACTGATTTTTTCACTTTAAAATACTGCAGGTAAGGTTCAGTTCCCGTGAATCATTGGACCCGTGCCTTCCCTTGTGAGGTCCTGCCATCAAACTACTCTCTATCCTAGCTAGCAAAAATCAGTGAAAGTAATTTGTCCATGGTCAAATGGTCCTTAATCAACACCAAGATGTTCTGCTGCTCAGTGGCAACATTTCTGTCTATCTGTGAATAAAGGAGTAAAGGATATAACCGGTTAGTTGTTCTGCAGGTTTAATCTTAATACTTTAGCTTGTTCTCTAAACAGGCTTGTCTCATGATATTGAATTCTAAAGTTGAAAAAAATATATGTCTTAGAAACTGGGATGCATAGAGTACCCATTACATACTTTAAAAGAAATTGAAACAGTTTTGCCGTTTTGTGTCTTCCAGAGAGGAATTCTGCCTTTGCCATCCCTCCATCCATTTGTCTATTGTGATCTCAGAAGTCCTTTTCTTTTCATGGTGAGGAGTGGTATCGTAAAAGTAAAATTTTAAAGAGTTAATCATAATTGTACATGTCTATCATACTTGTATATCTCTGTTGGCACCAGGCACTGGGAGAATTACAACTAGTGTTACATTTATACAGTAGTGTTACATTTATACAGTAGCTTCTAGGAGAAATACAGCTTGCATGTTTGCTGTTAAGAAACAGGATGTCCTGACACAGGACCTCTAGGAGCTCTCTGGACTGCTTGAGGATGTGCTTGTGAGCAGGAAAATTGCATTGTGAACATGGCATGGAATCATCTCCACAAAAATTCCTAACAGTGGTCTTTAAATGGTCTTTGCTGCCCTCTTCCTCCACATGTCCATCATCAAGTATGAGATGACTAGAGGATTTTTTTTTCTTGTAATTGAGGTGCAATGTTAATTACAGGATTATCTTGACCACTCCAGGACATGTAGGCAGCTGGTCTCACTGCTGTGTGTGGGTAATAAACACTATGCACATTTCCTGTTTCCTGATCTCACACTGAGTATATTTATAAGTATGTAGATTTGATGGCTGATTTGAACATTTATCATTGTTTCCCAGATCATTTCCGTCTTTCCTTCTCCCCAAAGAACATTCCTTCCTGAATTGTATCAAAGTAAAGTACATTTCTGGGTGGTGAGCATTTGTTTCCGGACAGGTAACACCCAGCAGAAACAGATAACTCCATAGAGTTGATGTTTTCAGCATGCAGATATTTTTGCAGAGCCACTAAATCTCAACACAGCTCCTGCACACCCTACTACTGTTGGCATAAAACCAACTCTTTGCTAGCTGGTATGGACCAAACTTTTTTACTGTTCATTTTACTTTGAGCTACATATCATATGGCAGTTAGTGGTGTGCTTAAATGTAAAGAAAGAACAGAGATTGATCCAGACAGTGAAGTTACATCTAATCCTTCATCTTTTTCTATGCTCTGTATTTCCAGAGATTCATCTAACCTTGTTTCATGTCTGGCATAAATGTGATGGTTCTTCAATGCACAGAGTATAATGCCTATGGCACTAACACATGTGCAGAAATTTTGTTTTATTGGAAGCTTTATTGTTATAAGGTCTGCATATTATGTTTTGTTATTTTTTGGGATAGGTTTTTCATACTCTTCAAGCTTGGGGTGCTCATTTTTTACCTTGTCTTAGGCAATTCAGTATGTTTAAAAGATGTTTGTTTTTCAAAATAAGCCCTTTTTCCTGTATACAAAACTTAGGCAGAAGATGATATTTTGATGACAGTATTCACATGCTTCTTTTTCCCAAGTAAATTCTTCTAGCATGGATGGGAGCCAGATCTACATATATCCATGATCCTGTATTGACCTACTCCTGGAAGTACAGCTTTCAAAAATATTGCTGTACTTGCATAGTCTGGTTTTGGATCCAGCTTGGATATTTCACGGTTTTTTCTTATCTTGGAGTTCTGAGAAAATTTCATAGAGGTCACTGATGCAAATGTATTCAATACTGCATTCTGATTTCAGTGATTTAAACTGTTTACCTCCACCTGAAGGATTTTTTCGGCTCTTAGATTTCTCAAAACTTTCCTTAACATTCAGCCAACCTGTCTCTTCCTCTTCCTACAAAAACAGTTTTCTTAACTCTTCTGTCTAAAAATTACAGAAGTAGTATTACTAAGTTTTGGCGTCAATTTTTCAAGTAGCGATGAAGGGGTGTTGTGTCACGGTGATTATCAAATTTCATGAGTCATTTGACCAAATGCCTTCTGAAAATTATTTTAAAGTTTAAGCACCAGTCAGTTAAAACCAACAAACATGCATCTAGAGCAAAAAAAACTTACTCTTGCTGGAGAGGGATCAGGCTAGGGTTTATTCAAGTGAGCTGGGCATACAGAGGTTCTGAGACCTCACAAAATCTGCATGTGAGTGCTGAGAGAGCTGGCCCAGGACTGTGAAATGACTCTTGGTTGTCTGTGCAAGGTCATAGTGATGAGGAAAGATTCCTAATTACTGGAAGAAAGTAAATATCATTCCTATCTTCAAGAAGGGCAAGAAGGAGTTTCTGGAGAAGCACTGCTCAGCCTCACCTTAATTAAGATTGTGGACTACAAATTCTGAAAATTATTTCTGAATATATTGAGGACAAGCAGGATATTTGAATAAGTCAGTATGGGTATATACAGAGAGATCATGTCTGACCATCCTTGTAGTCTTCTACAATTATAAAAAGGGCTTTATAAATGGGGGGTGGCGGGGGCATGCAAGAAGTAGATACCATTAAGCTTGATTTAACAAGGGTTTTATCATAGGAAATGCTGACAAAGCTGATGAGATATAGGCTAGATAAATGCACAGTGAGGTGGATTGAAAGCTGTCAAAATCTCTACAAGGTAAAGAGACGTGAAAGCAGCACGAATTCCAGGTGGAGGATAATCACTACAGGTTGACTCCAGGAGTCAGTAGTAGGTCCAACAGTGTTTAATACTTGTTTTAATGATCACACACTCATCGAATTTACTGAAGATAAGAAACCAGAAGGTGTGACTGGTTACATCATCTGTCCTTGCTGCCATTCAGAGGGACCTGGACACAGTGGAGAAGTGGGACGTCAGCAACTCCATGAATTTAAATGAATGGAAAGCAAAGTCTGTACCTGGTAAGGAATAATTCCATTCGCCAACAAAGACTGTGAGCCTACCAGCTGGAAAGTAGCTTTGCAGAAGAGGTACAGGGGGTCCTGGTAGACACCAGTCTGACCATGAGTCAGCAGTGTGCCCTTCCCTTGAAGAAATCCAACAGTGTCTGGAACTTCATTAGAAATAGTGTTACAGACCAATTGATGTGATCCTTTCTCTGCACTCAGCACTGGTGAGACCCTCCCTGGAATGCTGGGTCAGGTGCTGGGTTTCCCAGTACAAAAAAATAAATAGATATACTGTGGAAGATACAGTGGAAGGTCACTGAAAATTTGAAAGTACTCATGCATCTGCCATATGAAAACTGGTTGAGACTTCTGCAACTGTTTACTGTGAGGAAGACTCAGGAGACTCTAATCTATGTGTATAATACTTGAAGGGCACTAAAGAAGATAGAGAGAGACTCTTCTCAGTTGTGCTCAGTGACAGGATGAGAAGCAGTGGGTACAAACTAAACTGAAATGCAGTAAATCCTAAACATACGTTTAATTTTTTTTTTTTTTTGTAATGCCAATCACAGTTGAACACTGATGAAGAGCCCACAGAGGCTGTGGAGTCTCCATCTTTGGAGATAATCAAATCAACCTGCTTATCAGCCTGCTGCAGCTGTCTCTGCTCTAGCCCTCTGCTCTGTCTCTCCTAAGCAGAGGTAGGACTGGGCACTCGCTAGACGTGCTGGCTAGGCTCAGCCACAATGTGGTTCTATGATTCTTCTGCTGGAAGATGCCCCTGACCACAGCAGAGGGATTGAAACCAGGCAATCCTCAAGGTCCCTTCTTACCCAAAACATTCTGTGATCCTATGATTCTGTGACTGAGACAATTAAATCCAATCAAAAAGAAGTTTTCTTTAAGTTTATAGTAAATAAAAAAAATGGAGTTTAAGAGTGGGAGTAACTGTGTGGAAAAAGAAAATCACACAAGAGGTGTGATTATTTTTGGAAGTTGTTTCTGACCAGGTTAATTCCAGTGAGAGAGCTAGCAGTGAGTAAATTGTAAGACCAACGCCAAGTGCTGTTGTCTCTGTATTATATTTGCGAAAAATGTTTTCTTGGTTGAAAAGTCCTCCTTAGAACTTTGATGTTTCGTTTGAGATGAAAGATAAGATCCTACATGCAAAACAGAAGAGATACTGTGTGTCCTTGTAGTAACTCTTCAGAAAATGCTCATTGAACATGTTTAAGAACTAGATTACGTGATTCTGGTAGATCACTACTGTGTTAATACCAGCAAGTTGCACACTCCGAGAAGGTGAAATTCTCCCCAAACTACAATGAAATTATTGCGGCCAAAACTGGGTTGAATACTTTCCAAGAGTATTTTCAAATAAAACTCCTCCATTACTCACTTGGATGCCAATAAGCAGGTCAAATTTAAACTTTGGAGCTTTAAATGCAGTGAGCTCATTTGCTACATTTTCATGACTAGCAGAATTTTTTTTCTATTTTGTTTTAGCTATTAGAAGACATTTTCTAAATTAAGAAATATGTTGTTTGTCCTGGCTTTACTGAAGTTATCAAACTTTTTGTGATCTTACATAGAACAAAAGAATTGGAAAAAATTACTAAGATTAATTGCCTTCTTAATTAAATAAGAGGAAAAAAAGGCTCGTAATTTTGATCTATACTATTGTAACTGAAGAGATGATGCATTTTTCATTTGGAAGTTTATTGTGAGTGTCTAGAAATCTAGTTAGCCTTTCATACTTTTTTTTTAATCGTGAAAGTTGGTCTAATGATTAAATGTTTAAGTAAGTTGAGTCACGACAGTGCCTGCATCAAATATAACTTTTGAGGCATTGTGTGTATAATTTTGTGAGTGGAACATCCTACTGAGTAAATGTAACAATAAAAATAATAATATAAATTCAAATTACACAATTAGGAAAAAATAGTAACCAGTTATGCATGCAATTATTTTTCATTTTTAACACTCATTGTACTCAATAAATTTAGATCTCTTATGGGTCTTTGATGTCTACCAGAACCCTCTCTGCCAGATTTTGCTTTTTGTTACTTCCTTGACTGTTATGAAACTACTCAGGGATACATTTGGTCTCCTATGAGACATGCATATTTAGCTGTGAAATTTTCAAATATGTAACATTAAATCACATTCTACATGCCATGTATTTATATACATGGTAGGTATGGGTGTTTATGGATCTGCTGAAGATCCAAATGGTTTCTCAACGAGAGTTCTATATACAGGGAATGATTGTAACTCTCAGTCTGTGTAGACACATTGTTTTCAATAAGTAGTCTCTAGAAAGGCATTTTAATTCCAAATACAGTGGGACTTTGAGGACAAAAAGTAGAAGGTAGAAGAAGAGAGATTGAACTGATCCACTCTCAAAAATGGAATTGAAAGGAAAAGGTCTTCACAGAAAAGAAGGAATCTGAAAAATCTCAAAACACTTTGAGGAAAAGGCTAATGAAACACTGAGAAAAATGATTCACCACTATTTAAGTGGGGAAAAAGCAAAATAAAATGTAAAAACTGCCAGATGTTTGGAACAGAAAAGTAGGATGAAGCAGAATATTCTTAATAAAACTAACCATTAACACAAATTGAATTAAAAAAAATCAAAGAAATAGCTAAAAGAAAGACAAGGGGGGAAAATCAGGGATTAAACCTTTTATAACATACATACAGTCTGCACTTGATCTACCAAATGACAACACAGAAAACCTCTTCTTTGGATTCCACCAGTGCAGTAAACCTGCTAGAAATCTGAGATCCACATCTGTTCTGTGATCTCAAACATAGCAAGATTTTATAAAATTTTCCATATACCCATGATAATCTTCTTATGTGCTGTGGATGAACCAGGATTTTAGCTACACCTAGACAAGGACAAAAAAATCCTGATCTATCTCTGCTCTTTTCTGACCCTTATCCTTAGAAAGTGCTAGGACAGCTTTTTGAAGGGCTGAGGTGAATCTTATAAGGAAGTTTGCTGACTCACTTTAACTCTGTTATGAAAGAAAACTGCTTTGTAGAAGGAGGGGAAAAAAGGGTAAGGAGTCAAAAGTGGGAAGAAACATACTTCAAGTGTGTATGGAGCATGTGGGAGAAGTTTTGAGGTCTTAAGCAGAGTCAGCAGAGAGCACTCCCCAACAGTATCAATCCCACTATGTGGAGTTAACCACGCTCTCTGCTGCTGCCACATCTCTGCACTCATGTCTGCTTTAGTGTATCTCTGCTCTCCTTTCTACTAGCCAGGCTCTGATCCAGAAATCTTCATCCTGATAATGGCGAAGGATCAATTCTTTCTGTTCCTGGCCTAGGTCCCACGACTTGCTTTCTCCAAAACTCACATGGAAGCCTGCCCCTTGTTGCCCAGCTAGGCATTTTCCAAAGGACACCAAGTTCCCAGTCTGCGGTAAGAATCCTGATGCCAGCAACAATATGAAGTATTCATGAAAGCATCTGGAGGGCAAAGGAGGATGGCTGTAGGAGGAGGAAATAGGAGAGGGGTCAGAAGGAGAGTGCATGAGGGGCAGGCAGGGTGTGGGAGATATGGTTAGCTGTGGGAGGAAGGCCAGGGAGAGGAATTCTGTGTGCTCACAGTGCCTTGCTTTACTAAGTTCAGTGCTGTCACTTGCCACAAGTATTTTCTTATCTGTTTATTGCAGGATTTTCTGCTGCATTTTATGCATGTTTTGATTATAGCTGATGGGACAGGCACCAGTATGCTAGGATCCCTGTGGGCTAACTAATTTATTGTTTACAGCTGGGTATGGATTCACAGGTAAATACAGACCAGTTTTTTAAATAAAACTTCTTTTTTAATCAATATCTTGTAACTCTTTTCCAAATAACTGAACCTGATATTTAAAAATATGCCAGTGGACTGATTTACTTTTCACATAATTATTTTTCTGACTTTCCTACCAGTGATACTGGCTGTGTCTAAATGTTCGTTTCTGTCAATGCTCATGGCATTGTATATAACTTGTGCCTATAGCAGTCTGTGGAATATGGAAGTAGCATCTCAGACCTTCCTTTATCATCCATTCTGCTTTGTGAATTTCCTTTCACAGCCTCAGGCCAGGAGAGTTAAAAATAAACCCCAAAAAAGTGTGTCTGCTCCCTGCGCTGCTCATGTAAAAAACTGAAGTGACTAATCTGAAATGAAAGTATTTTTATTATTATTGCTGTCACAGAGAAGTTCTAACTATAGTACAGCTTTTTGGAAAGATCATCCAGCAATGCCATAAATTTCCACATACAGACAAGCACTGAAAACAGAAAGCCAAGATATAAAAAGAGCTATCCTTGCAAACCCTTTGTGTAGCTCTAGCATCTGTTCTAGGCATGCCAGCCAGCAGGGACCTCTAGAGGCTGCTCATGGCTTCATCCTCCTATGCGTTGGCATCCATCATACAGGAGATGCATCTAAATACTCCACCATCTGTGGGACAGCCATTTGCTCCCATGGTGCATACATGAAAGTCCCACAGCTTTCCCATTCTGGACCATATGCTGCTCTCATTTATATCCCATGGATTTGGAACTGAGGCATAATGTAAATGGGAAAGCCTGGTTATCAGGATCTGCCGTTTAATTTATGCAAAACTGGGGCATTGTTATTCTGCAAATCATATGGTACACATTTTAGGAATTCATCATTTACATAAAGACGGGGGTGCCCTCAAAAGTAGTATGTGCATGAAGACACACATCAGAATCACAGAATTCACACCCAGAATTCTATTACTGCCTCACCTCCAGGCTCTGTGATGCTCGTTTCTCACTTTTAAGTTAGATCGTTACAGACACAAAGACAAAATTTGCATCTGGGCTAGGTTTCCAAAAGCCTTCAATATTTAGTTGTATCTGTAGTTTTCAGTCAATCACTCTATATTTAAAAAAAAAAAAATGCTTTTCCTCAAAATTATATGAAGACTCTACTTTCTGTCTTTTAAAACCATGTTTTATTAATGTTTTTGTGAATTAAAATACTGAACTGGCTCTACCATGGACATGAACTATGTAATCTGTGTTTCAAGTCAGATGATTTGGATTTTTTTTAATGTATTTGCCTAATGGGTCTGGAGCAGTCAAACTCATCTTGTTCCTTCCATCAATGCACACTCATATGCAATTCTAATACTTTCATGATGCATACCTTCAGTATGTTTGATTCCAAGTATTTTAAAGTGTTGTAAGCCTTATGTTGATGGCAATCTGTTAGGACCACACCACTGCAGACCTGAGGGCACCACCATGGAGTATGAGGGGAAACTGAACTTTGACTAAGCTAACCTTGCTCACTCTTGTATGTGCCAATCTTTATTAGTTAGGTAGTTAGGCACCTGGTACTGGCTAGAAAAAGAAACAAAAATAGGAGGCTGCAACAGGGCAAGTTCCTCACTGTGTTTACTACCAATTTGCATGTCCTCATGCATTTCTCAGAGGACACGGCTTTTCTTCTGTTGCCCTGAATGGAGGCTAGTGCATAATTCACCAAACTGTTAGAATAATAGAATCATAAATTATCCTGGGTTGGAAGGGACTTACAAAGATTGTCAAAGTCCAGCTCCTGGCCGTGCACAGGACAACCATAAGAATCTTGNATTGTGAAGAATCCAGCACTCTTGGTTGTAAACAGTATGTTGTTCATGTTTGCCCAGCCCTTGAATTTATCAAGAGGCTCTGCAGGGGCCTCTCTACCTTTAAGAGAGTCAAACAACTCCTCCAGTTTAGGGTCATTGGCAAACTCACTCTGTATCCTTTCAAGCCCTGCATCCAAATAATTTTTGAAGATGTTGAAGATCACTGGGCTGAGGACAGAGCCCTGTGGAACCCCACTAGTGACAGGCTCCCAGTGATGTTGCCCCATTCACGGAAAGCCCCTGTGCCTGTCCCATGAGCCACTTGCTTGCCCATTTCATGAGGCATTTATTGTGTTGTGTTCCAGGAGGACACTGTGAATGTATTGAAAGCTTTACTGAAATCCAAAAAGATTACATGTTTAACTAGGTGTGTTACCCTGTCAGGAAATTAGACTTGACAAGCAAGACTTTCCTTATATGAAGCCTTGTTGGCTCTGATCAATATCCGCCCGTCCTTCAGGTGTTTTTTCAATAACTCCCAGAAGAATAATCTTCTCCATAATTTTACCAGGCATTGAAGTGAGACTGAAAAGCCTGTAGTTTCCAGAATCATCCTTCTTACCCTTCTTGAAAACTGGGACATTAGCCAGCTTTCACTCAACTGGATGTCTCCAGAGTCCTGTTCAAACAGTGTTCAAAAATCATTGAGAGAGGCCCCGAAACCAGAACTTTCAGTATTCTCAGATGAATCCCATGAGGCCCCATGGACTTAGGGGGATCCAGCTGGACCAGCAGATCCTGCACAGATTCAGGGCCTATTGTGTGTTTATCATTTTCACAGTCCCGCTCAGGGCACTAGGACCCCCCCTAGTTCATCTTCAGTGTTGAAGACCTTAGCAAAGAAAGCTTTTGGGCTAGGAATTTGGTGCCTAGATGCTTTATAGATTTGAACTCCAATGCCTTCCTCCTCGTACCAATCAAGTATTGGCTCCATCACTGTATCACTGAGGCAATCATTGAAAAACCACTGGTGACACCATAGGGCACATTTATGTCTGTTGCTATGAAGAGCTTTATTAGGACAGGCTGCTTTTCATGTTCCATTTGTGGGTTTCTCTGATAAATCTCACTTAAAGGTCTTCCTCAGTAAATGAAGTGGTCTAGCAGTCACCAAAAGGAAAAACAAAGTTTGAAGAGCTGCTACCTTCCTTATGCTACTACTCAGTTCACCTTTCCTTTACTTTTTGCAACACCACCAAGTAATATGGAGGGTAAGGAAACACAGAGATGATCATTCCAGCTTAGCTTAGCCTTTGAGTAAGCTAGCAGTAGTGCATATCTCATCAAGTTATGACAAATATTCACTGCAAAGCTATATAAACTGGAGAATCTTGCTATCTTATGCCAGTGAAGAATTACTATGATGGGTTGCAATTGGTATTTGATGAGTTTCTGGAAAGAAGTAAATGGGATGAAGGAGGCTTTAAGTGAGCTACAGATGTTGTTAAAGTGATGCCACCATCTGGTGAGCTATCATTTTCCACATTGATACCCCTCAGGAGCTGAGCAGGCACTTCAAAGGCTGTGGTTTGAGCTCAGCTCACCTGTGTCTGGAAAGGTGCCCCTCTAAGGAGCATGCTCAGGATAGCTGTCTTTGGGTCAGATGGGGTGAGTGAAGGAAAGCAGCCATTTCAGCAGAGAACAAGAGAGACATGTGACAGTGAGATCCTAGATGAGTATGATTTCATAATAGATTTTATGATTTCCCTACTGGGGTGAATTTTCATACCTAGTGATGAGGCCAAGCCACCAAAGAGATATTAAAACCATCAAAGGTTATGAAAGGTCTTGCCATGTAATAGCATGAAGATCTTACTCTTATGGTTCAGGCAATGCAAAATGAACTTTAATCCAGGAAATACTAGCAAAGTCCAAATGCCTGTGCAGCCTGGCAACTCAAGACAGGCAGCCTCCTATCAATTTTAATGTATTTTTAAGTATAAGCAAAAAGTGATAGTGCTTAACTAAATACAGCCTTCCCTCACAGAAAGTCTGTACTTGTCATGTTGTATTGTGTGAAATTTATTGTCTGCCTATGGTTATAAACCTGCATCTTTCTTTTCAACTTTAGTACTGAGGGGATCAAATTTTTCCTTGAATTTTGTCAAAGAATCACTGACTAATTTTAGATGTTTAGCTCTTCAGAGGGCAACAAGTGGAAAGTCTTTTCTCTCCTTCACAAGGACAAGCCCTTCTCATGTAGTATTGTGGTGTGATTGATAGAAGTACTGGAGAAATGGGAGAAAGGCTTTGCAGTGTTATGTGGTACATTCCATTTGCTTTCATAGGTCTGTTGAGCTAAAGGGGCTAGTCCCTTCATACAGAGTATTGTTTATCTTTGATCCTAGCTTCATTTTCCAGGCTGTATATTAACCTCAGTCTCCTGGGTGCCTGATTTCATCTCTCTTCTTTCTTGTTCACATATCTGATCAGAGGACTTAGTGTCACTGAGGTGTATTTGTCCCAAGCTCTGTAACCATTCTTCTGTTCTGCATATTATGTACTTCATACATCTTAATGTCTGGTAATGATCAGCAATGTGGGACTGATTACTGGTTTTCAGGAGAACTGTGGAGGATGTAAATAATACAGTCTGTTGAGTTTGATGAAGAGATGTTAAACTTTCTATGTTTCATGAAGCCAAGAAGGATGTTAGTCAAGAACAGATCTGTTCCTGATTATCCTGGCGTCTTTACAGAGCACTGTGCATTTCTCAAATGATTCACAAAATATTCCACCTCATTACAGGAAACTGATATTTGTATACAGATAAGACACAGATAGCAGGAGTCAGAGGGAGGAGACAGGAGCATGCAGCTTGATGAAACTTTTACATTTCAACTTACTCTGTTTAATATTCCATCGTGGGGGTGGGTTCTCACACGAGTTTCTAAAAACCCAAAGAAGTAGAACAATTTGCCCATAATGACTTCATTTAACTTGATAGTAGTTTGTACTAGTTACTTTAACAGTTTAACTGTCATCTAACAGTTTTTCTTCTCCCTGCTTCTTCTTCTTTGGTTTCAGGTAAACATCTCAATGGATTTTATTCTGCCATGGACTTTGGGTTTTGAAGTGAGTTTTGTGTTTCTCACAAACACAAATCTCTAACTGTGTCAACAGTTAATGACATCACTAACATTAAAAGGATCATGGAGAATCTAATTTTCTGCTGGAAGTGTCATGACTAACATCAGCTATTGCAGGAAAAAATAAAGAATCACAATCTTGGAATACGAAAACTTAAAACAAGGAAGAACAGCATAATCAGATATTTTACTTTTTAATGAGATTCTAAACCCATGAGTTCATGATATATGGCCCTACCAATGTAACTGCCTATATAAGCCACCGTGCAGTTCACTCAGCTCTGGACTCTATCTGGAAAGATGAGAGAAAGCTACAGTTATATTTGATAAATTGTAGCTGTGCTTTTGGAGGGTAATCCTAGGTTCTGGTTGCAAAAAGTCAAGTCCCAATACCTGTTTCTGTTAATGCTACATATTAATGTACATTCAATAGGTTTTGGGGGGGAAAAAAAGGAAAATTAGAGTTGCTGTTCAGAAAGTCAAGAAAACGCCTAGAAAATACCTCTGACATTTTCTGAACTGAAGCTCTTTTCAAGTTTCTGAAGCTATAAATGAAACTGTGCAAGAGAAACAGACTCAGTATTTTCCTAAACCATTACACTAACTGTTTCATGATACAACTCTCATTAGTATACTTTCATTTGTCTGCAGCAGTGGATACGAAGAATATACTCTCCTATATTATAGTTGACTTCAATGGTTGCACTGACATCTACTGGTAAAATAATATTTTTAACTATTATGTGTGACATTTAAGGTAAAAAATTACAAGCCACATAAAAAAATTACATACCACTTGTGGTATAAGAAAACATTACTTCTTTCAAGTATGCATTTTGCTTTGCCTTTTTTTCTCTTAAAACTATGCTATTATCTTCACATCTTGCTAATAATGGAATATATTCTAAGAACTTATATTTTCATTGTAATGAATGTATATCTATTCATCAATGTATATCTATTTAAGATGCATATATTTGTAATTAAATATACCACACAATTTGACTACTTGGACTGGTATTTTAGTAGGTTCGTATTCCAACCAATTTGGCTGCTTTTTTTAGCACTCCCTAGTGATGCATTGAAAAGGGATGGGGGTGCTACAGGATAATTTGGTACTAAACAGATGTCATTGCAATGATATAACAGCTATACAACGCAAATTTAACAGTAGGTATAGGTTTTCTGAGTAAGGTTTAAACAGCCCCAGTATGGCATCAGAACTGCTGTACTATGACTCTGACAGTAGAAACGTCCTGCACCACAGTGTCTGCATGAGCACAGAAAAACAACAAACTCTCTCCTGCCATCATTTCTGACTGAAGATGTTTTGGTACTTCTTGGATGAGTTTTTAATTTGTAGCTGCCCAAGCACACCATGAAATGGAACGGAATTCCTTTAAAAATGAACATGCTAAAATGCTGATAGGCAAGGAACAGTACACATGAATGTTCACAAATCATGTCCTTAAAGCACAGAAAGACAAACAAAACAGAACTTGAAAATGCAATAAAATTTCCTAAGCTATTTAAAAAATAAAAGACAAGATGTCAGTCTATTTTTTAAACATCAGTCTGCAACCTTAAAATAGATAACTTTTGCTATATTCTAGATATTTTCTTTTTCAAAATCTGAGACAGAATAAGATATATTAGGGTGCCACCTTTTAAACAAAGTTCCATTGCTAGATTTCCAATTGCATTTTTTAAAAAATCTAGTGTAGGGAATATTCTCTCTGATTTTGGTTGAGCCCTCTGATTGCATATCAAAATTTTTTATCTTGACTGGATGAAGAGGACACATTGGATACTCTGCCAGTTCAGGATGGAGAAAAAAGACTAAGAAATAAGTTCCTCTGAGATTTAGTAAGAAATTTATATGCTTTGTCTTTGTAATATTCTTTGGAACAACTAGTGGAATAGCCCACTTAATAGTGAAGTTGCACGATTTTTATAGCAGCTATTGCTTGATTTCTGTCTGTGCTTATCATTAAATCTATAACAACATAAAACACCAACATAACAGAATACAGGACTATGTTAAGTCAGACAGAGCAACACATGAAAGCGTTGAGTTATGGTTTACCTGCAGTTACACAGGAACCAAAATTCCACACACTTCTTAAACATACCTTTATTTTTTATCTCATGTTTTGGACTTTATCAAAAGTATAAGAAATTGGAGATGGAGGTACAGTAGTCTTGATAAGTGATTAAATGCTTATTTTGGCAGGTGAAAATGCTGACAGATATCACAGAATCACAGAATCATAGAATTAAATAGGTTGGAAAAGGCTTTTGAGATCATCAAGTCCAACCTATGATCAAACACCACCTTATCAATTAAACCATGGCACTATGTGCCACATCCAGTATTTCCTTAAACACCTCCAGGGACAGTGACTCTACTACCTCCTGGGCAGCCCATTCCAATACCCAGTCACACTTTCTGTGAAGAATTTTTATAATGTCCAGTCTAAACTTCCCCTGGTGCAGCTTAAGACTGTATCCTCTCATTCTGTCAGTGGTTGACTGGGAGAAGAGACCAACCCTCACCTGGCTACAGCCTTCTTTCAGACAGCTGTAGAGAGTGAAAAGGTCATCTCTGAGCCTCCTCCTTTCCAGACTGAACAACCCTAGCTCCATTGGCTATTCCTTATAGGGCTTTTTCTACTCCCTTCATTAGCCTTGCTGCCCTTCTTTGGATGCATTCAAGCATCTCAACATCCTTCCTAAGCTGGGAAGTTGATTATCAGTAGCTTTAAATGTGAATATATTTTGAATGTGTGAAGATCTCACATTATTTGAATTTAAACATCATAACCAGATTCAATAAATCCTTGTATGGTTCAGTCATTACAAGGATGCAAAACTCCCTGAGTTTGCCCAGAGAAAGTGCTGCCCAACAGCCATGTTAAATGCTTTCCCTGTATCATGTGCAGCTTTCTAAAACTACAACAAATTGAAGCAAGCTGGCCCAATCTAAACATCCTGACATCAGATGCTCTCATTGTAGCATTAGAACAAGGCTTTAAGTATATAAACTAATTTATATTACATGGTTATTATTTTTTAAATTTTTAAAAGAGTATTTGAAAAGGTATTTAAAAGACTAATTTGTTCCACCTACAGATAGTAACAATATGAAAGGCAGCTTTTAGTTGGAGCCATCCAACTAAGTATTTCACTAATATTAGTTAAAAACATAATTCTTCTGCAGTGTTAATTCATGAGAGTTACATTTTTTTTACAATTTTCAATACAAAATAATCCTTACATATAATTTTATAATCCATAAGGCTGTGGTAATGGAAAAACAAAACTGATATTCAGGGCTGCAAATAGTGAATTTATTTAAGGTATTATGGAAATGCTGCTGTAACTAGAATGCCTAAATATTTGAAAATGAGACTTTAGTACTCCTAAACAGACCTAGAGCTTACCTTTTATTTTCCAGCTGTAATCATACTGAGACAGAGTTTTCTCTTTTTACAAGGAGACAAAAGTGAGAATAATTGTAAGTTGTTACAGATTATTTTAGAAACTTTTCATATAATTAGATATATCATTTAAATATTTAAATTAATATTTTTTTCCATGAAATGCCTTATGTATTGGAAAATTCTGCCACCTGTGGCCAAACCTACCACGTACTTTAAAACAGTAGACTTGATAACCACCTTTGAAGGACTTTTGGCAACCAAAATATGAGTTCCGGCATGGACCCTTGTCAAATCACTGATGCTGTGAAGATAATCTTAGGCAAGATAGTCCAACTTTGTCAGTAATCTGGGGTGTCAGATTTTAGATCTGTTAGAGTGGGTCCAGAGGAGGACCAAATAATTGATCAAAGGGCTGGAACATCTTTCCTCTGAAGAAAGCCTGAGTGAATTGTGCCTGATCATCCTGGAGAGGAGAAGGCTTTTAATGCAGCCTTCCAGTACTAAAAGCAGAATTGCTGGGAAAGATAGAAAGACTTTTTAACAGTGCCTGTAGTGAAAAGACAAGGCTCAACAGTTTAAACTGAAAGAGGTTATGTTTTTGTTGGGTATAAGGAATAAATTATTTATGAGGATGATAAGACACTAGAACAAGCTGTCTAGGAAAGTCATACTTTCAGTTTCATTTCATGTCTCCTAGAACTTGCAGTAGGAGAGGCTATGTACTTTTCCACTTTCCCTTTTTATCCTATTTTCTGCTCTATAGTGTTCCTCAATCAGTGTTGGCTCCCTGTATGCAAAGACTGAAGCAACTATTACAGTACCTATTGTGAAAAAATGTTGCACAAGTCAACTATTTGTACATCTACAATTTCAACAATTTTCACTACACTGTAAAACAGTGTACTGTAAAACAGTGATGTGAATTTTTCATTCCTTGTGGTGCATATTTCATACATATATGTATTTACATTATGCAACCATATGGATAACAAGAGCAGGATCAATACATTAGCACAATGTCTACCTGGGCTAAAATGCCCCATTGCTCCATAGCTGAGTCATAGATTTACAGATCCATAGAATATCTTGAATTGGGAGGGACCCATAAGGATCATCAAGTCCAACTTTTAGCCCTGCAGAGGACATCCCCAAGAGCCATCACATATCTCTGAGAGCATTGTCCAAATGATTCTTGACCTCCGGCATGCTTGGTGCTGCACTAACATGTGTCCAATGTTTCTGGTACCTCAGCCATCTCAGAATGCCTGAAGCTAGGCTCTCTGTCTCTGCAGAGCACTGCATCATGACATGCCAGCATACTGGAAGTGCCAGCTAGAAACAAGGAGTCAGGGCTGATCCCAGTGACAGGTTGAACCACCATGGAGACGAATTATGAACTCTGCAGAGAAACTACTAGGGACCTGAATTCTTTCCTTCTCTACAGACTTTAACTAAGTTCAGCAAATTGCAGTTATGGATACTTAATAACATTATATGCCTCTCTTTATCTGACACTTGATAAATGTATTCCTTGACTCATCTTTATTTTGTCTTGGGTCCCCATCCGATTTTTTTTTAAGTTTGACTACAATGAAGAGATTCTTCTTTGAGCCATCTGCCAAATTAATTTGAAATATAAATCTATTTTTTAAATTATTTTAAGCCTGCATGCCAAAAATCTATCAGATTTATTATTTCACTCATTGATGAAATGCTTACAGAGTTTTAAGAGATGTTCAAATTCCTAAGAGTTAGCATTTCCCCCCCATGCCCCAGTTTTAGCAAATATCTTCAGTACCTCTGGTTACAAGGCATTTTTGTTCCCACAGGAAATTTGATTTCTCAAATCTCTCATCAAGGTTGAAAAATCACTTATGCTTTGCCACTCTTGCAAGAAAAGTACACTTACAAGCAAAGCATGCCTGTCACTGCTGTACTTGGTACACAAGCTGCAGACTGCTGATGCTTATGGCTTAACGAAAGCCTGAGGCAGCTGAGAGTCAGAAGGCAAAACTGATATTTTTTCTCAAAGCTATTTGTAACTGGGTATAAAAATGCAGTTTTTGAATAAAATTGGAGAGGCAAATTAAGTCTTATTATTCTATTCAGAAGATTATTTTTCCTGGATTTCCTGGATTTCAAGGATTTTCTTTAAAATTCACACAAAAAATTAAATAAACATGTTAAAGGTGCTATTTTCTAACTAATAACAGAATATTCTGAGTTGGATGGCACCCATCAGGATCATCAAGTCCAAGTCATAAGTAAATGGTGCATACAGGGATCAAACCCACAATATTGGTGTTATTAGCACCATACTGTACCCAACATAGCTAATCTCATGTTCCCAAAATTGAGAGCATAATGAAGTAAGAGACCATTTGGATCCTGAGACAAAAAACATGGTAATGAATGTAAAGTTGGATCCAGAGAAAACATGATTGATCCAGTTTCTTGTAAGTTTGCAAATATGCTAGATGCCAATGACCTTGCTGGGGCTTTCAAGGCCTTCATAGAAGTACTGAGGTATAGGCAGAGGCCATTTGTTTTCTTAGGAAATGATGCTGACCCTAAGTTGCCTTAGCAAGGAAGTACAAAGGCAAGGATATTAAAATCTTTCTCCCTTGCTAGATTAAGACATTTCCTACTACTTCAGATTTATAGATTACAAAATTCTCTGGTTATTTAATCCCTGAAATAAAGGCTTGTTCCTTTTTGTGTGGAGTAGAGACATCCACATATACACAGAACAGTTTCATGGGCAGACTCTCCAGCGGTAGTGTAGATGACTTGATCAATTTTATTTCCTCCCCTCCCTAGGACTGAAAGCTCTCTTGTTCAAGGACTCTACTATGACATTCCTGGAGGGAGTTAGGTAAAAGACTTTTGGGTTTAGACATCAATAATGCCACATATGAGGAGTATGAGATGAAAAATCTTGGTGTCAAATGCATGGACTGTGCCCAACTCAGCATACCAATGGGATAATGTAGGTTATTTTTTCAAGAAATGTAAGTTTCAATCCCTTCCAAGAGGGATCTCAGTTCATTTGCCTGTCTGCCAAATTCTTTCTCAAAAATGAAGACACACCCTTTGGTCCTTGTGGTACCTGCACAGGAAGGTATCTCCTAGCAGAGAAGTCTGGGTACAGTCTCCAAAACCAGACAGAAAAACACCTGGTTTATGAATTCTAGCAGGACTTACCTGAGGGTAGGCCAAAAATATATTAGGAAACAAAATGGACTCATCTAGGTAAATTCAATATCCCAAATACAATGCTGGTGGCTCTTGTGGTGTGAAGACTCAGGCACCAGAATTGGATGGGGCTGGGTATTTGGTGTAGCAATACTGGCAGCCTTCTCTAAGTACTCATACAGATCTGAAGAAAGACTTTTGAATCTCTCCAGCTTTAATTAATTCTGTAAGAACTGTTTCCCTCTAACTTTTCTAAGGATAGTTTCAATACCCAGGGCCACCATTTATTTCATTACAATGGAATGGACAGTGGCATTATAAGAAAAAGCACCTGCAGAAGACATCTGCAGTGAGGGTGACCTTGCAGGCACGGATGTCTGAAAGCCCCAGAAATGCTCGTGCAGTGAAGTCCATGTGATTTGTCATGCATTAAGATTCTAGGAAAGGAGAACACATACAATGACCTGGAGGAGGGAAGGAGAAAGGCTGACTGTAGCCTCATGAGTCTGATGATGCACTCTGTGTTGCAGGGCAGGGGGTTGTATACAAACTAGTGGGTCTAAGTTTGTGTACAGTTAGTTTATGCAGAGAGTAGTCCTAAAACCTGCAAGCATTTTTCTCCTGATGCTGACTTCACTTCTGTGTCTCTTGTCAAGTCTTTCCTATTGAAAGACTTACAAAAGGGATAGGGAAGTATAGAAACATTTCTCTTGCTGTCTGAAGCAGCTCCTTTCTGCTGTTTGAGTAGCATTTACAAATCAGTGTGCATCGTGCATTGTGCATGCTTCGTGTTCAAGAAGGTCTATGAATGCTAAGGCAATACTGGATTATGAGACAGAATAGGTTCAATATTTCTGTTTTCTTTACCTTCATATGTTTCTGTAGTTACCTGGGCATTTATACCTCTGTTTTTCAAAGCCAAAGTACTCAAATAATAGGGACATGAGAAAAGAGCATGAGAGGGAAAGAGTGATTTTTGCTTAGTTGTTTATGTTTATTTTTGGAAATGGCATTATTATTATTCATTCCTCCTACATACAAATTAGATTCAGAGCTCAAATATTATTAACAGGAGATTTAAAATTCATCACTTTGCAGTTGTTTAATCCATTTTCTCTTGGTTTGTCCCCTTGGCAACAAAAATTAAAGGACAATCATATAATGAAAAAAACAAATTGAGGCACATCTGAGCCAGTCTTTGCATAACACATTTTAAGATTCTGACTGGATGTAGACCAAATGTTGTCTCGTCATAAAACTGGAGGAAGTTCATTATATCCTTGAGACCTTGTCCTGTGCCCCGTACATTGTATGAATCATTAAAAGGCTGGAGAGAACAACAAAAAAAAGTGATACTTAACCAATGATCGTGGCTACACCATCTAGCTAGAAAACAAACTATTTTTTGCATACAAGATTGTGATTACTGATAGGTAACCACTTAACTCCTGAAAATTAGGGATTCAGCTTACTACTGCTGGGTGGTTTAGATGGAGTATTGATTCTTATTTTTATGTATCATGCCAGTTTCTGTCACTTAATGACCAGATAAGGGCAAATTTGCTCATTTGATATTGAAGTTTTTAAGAGCTCCTTATGACAGTACCACTATGAGAATGAGCTTTTATGAGAGAAGCAGCTGACCAAAACCAAAGTGGACTTTAACAGAAAAAAGGCACTTACTGAATTAGTTTCCTGTCGTAACAGAGCTTTTTAATGTTGCTGTTGGACTAAATCTAAATTTGCTAAATTTGTTAAAATGTCTTTCACTTAGTGCTAAATTCCTATTTAAGAACAAACTAAAATTAAACTTTCATTTGTAAGAAACTTGTATAAATGGGTTTATTCCAGAAATGTCAACCTTTATACATCTTCTGGTCTGCTGAAAGCTCTTTTCTCTCTGTGGTTTTTTTTACTTAGTTTTCTTAGTACTTTCTGTGTGGCTTGTAGGAATGGTGAAGTCCTTTACGGCACTTGAGTATGAACAGAGGAAGGAAAGACCTTCAATGAAGCAAAGCAATTTGTAGGGAATTTACATCAGTGAACCTGACTGAGACTCCAAAAACTTGACCAGTTACAGACATGCTCACTCATATCTGGGCCAATAGTCTGTAGCACAACACATCAGAAGTTTCCTTCTTACACACAGCTGGCTGAATAGGAGATATTCTCAATAACAGAAAGGTTTCCCCCACTCTTCTTGTTTTTACAGGTGCTAATCTTGCTAGATGAAATAGCTTTGGTATAGAAGGACAGATATAATAGCTAATAAAGCCTTTTTCCTGGGTAGCTTCTTCAGAAGAACAGAGTGGTCTTCTTTGGAGATATCACCTGCCATCCATAAATGACTGGGCTGATGTGAATGAGCCATATTTAGTTTTCAAGTTCACAGGCAGATAGATATATTCTTTGCATGTTTGGATTTTGGACTCTCCATACCGATACCAACACCATGCTGGTAATTCCTAGTCTGCCATAATCATATTTTCAATGCGACTATGTACTAATGATATTAATGGTGGTTAATAATAGTGGTAATACTAATAGCTTTAATCCTAACCCAAAGTTCATCTATACCATACAAGATGAAAGGTCACATCTGTACGTTTCTGCCTCTTTACATATAAATTAAAACTAAGAACATGCAGAGCCATATGGAATCAGTTACCTTGAAAAGTAATGGAGCAGGGCTGCTTGCATGGTCTCTCTGTACATACCATGACTTGAAACAGCCATCTATAAAACTTTATTGCCCTCTCATACAGACTACAGCTCTAATACTGGTCCATGACTGGGACAGTGCAGTGAGTTGATACCATTTTGATGGTCCAATATATAGGGAAATATTTATTCAAAATGGGCAATATCATGAATGTTTCCAAAGAAGGCCTTAGAATGCAAATTCAGAGATGCACTTTTTCCTAAGATTTTAACTCTGAAAATCACTGAAAGCAAAACACTCCTCCAATTTTACATTTGGATCAGAAGCAGAGACTTGAAGATAACATGTACTCTTAAATGTAATCTACATCATACACTGCACAGGGCAAGATATCAGATATATTGATTAGCTAAATAGTGCATACAGAAGCAAATACTATTTGGACAGTGATAAATTGGAGAGCTATACAACAAATCATTCTTTACATATTGATGTGCTTTACTTTAGTTTTGCCAATTCGTCTGCACATAAACTCCTGAACTAGTCAGGTCAGGTTCCTTCCATTTTGAATTTTTTAGAATTAAAGGAAATCTCATGCAGGACCTCCCAATTTTTCTAACACAAGAATTGCTAATTGCAATGCAACAACTGTTGCATTGACAAGTATACCAGATCACGTGTTGTTCTGGACTATGTCCCTTGAGGGACTTCTGAAAAAAGCTTTTAAAATTAGGTTGTCTGAGAGTTGGGTCTGTCAAATATGTGGCAATCTCTGGCTAAATACAATATTTTGGAAAAAAAAAATAAAGCCATAATCTGATGAAACCAGACACTCCTCGCAGGTATTACGTGTCTGAAGAATTTATGATAAGGTTAATATGCTTTGTCACTTATTTGGCTTCACTTCTCTGCTATGGACAAGGCCCGTGGCTTTAAACAATCCTGTTTGTGTGTAAATAAATGTCCTTTTAACTTGTCATAATTTCAAGTATTTTGTTTTGTAGTTATAAATAATTAACATACCTTTTATGATTTTTTTTCTCTGTTTTACCTTATGCAGCATACTTTCCCTTCTAAGCATATGTGTAACCTCCAATAGCAATAATAACAGTTGCAAAGTATGTCCCCAGGGAAGGCAATTTCCTGAATAACCTTTAAAATGTAAATCTATGCACCATTCTTGCCAACATGCATGCTTCAGTAAGGGAAACTAATATTCGCTCCTTGCCAGCATAATAATCCAAAAACTGTATAAATTTCAAACATGAAAGTTAAGAGAAAGTTCCCAATTTTAACTCTGTATAACAACATACATGATGTTACCTCCAGTAACAGAAGTAACTGCCTAGTTACACTACCTGACTTTTGAAATGTAACTTTTATGTAGAGATGTTGGAGGAGAAGACTGCAATATTTAATACTGTATGCTTCTGCTAGTATAACTTAACTCTAAAGAGTTCCATGAAAAAGGATGGTGATCCATCCTTATTTGGATAAGGACAAAATGCATAACCACATGCTTAATATATTTAGATTAGCAGCTATAGCAATTAGGATCATAGTTACCTTTGATGTCAGATTGGTTTTCTACAGCTTAATTCCACTTAATGCAATGGATTATTCTTGCTTTACACAGCCAGGAATAAAATTTGATCTATAATAAATTATTACCATTCTCTGAAAAGAAGATGGTAATTAGTGGGTTTTTAACTTAAATTTTGAGCAAATGGTCTAAGGAAAAGTAAAATATTGAGTCTATGTATGCATATATACATATGAATAAACCTTAAGAAAATGATTCGGCAATATTGAAGAATCAGGCTATAAAAGCAGAAATTTATCCAATTTATAATCAAGGTAGTACTTATGCAAAGTCCCTTTTCATGTTTTATTCTAAGTTTAGGGATGGAATATTTCAAGCATAAATATAAGAAATATAAGTATTCCTGAGTCCTTTCACACAGGATTCTTCTAGGTCCCTAGAATGTATATTCTACTCACTCTGCAGTGAAGCATACAATAACAATGCCCATATCAAATATGATACCCACAGTGATAAAACTAAACAATTACTGTTATGAACAATTTTTTTTGTTAGGGAATAAACAGATCTGTGCCATAAATGCTGTCAAATGTGTTTCATAGCAGTATCTTCTCGCAGCAAAGTCAGTACTTGTGACTCAGACAGAGCAGAATCAGACTCATTTCATTGGCTAGATCCTGTTCCCATTACTATTTTAAAAGGCTTCATCCTCAACAGCAGCCTGATGAATGATTTAATGGACACATAGCCTTGTTTCTGGTGCTCCTGTTATTTCTGTAAAGACATTTTTTCTTAGTTTACTTCTCCTTCATGTTTTCTAATAAATCTAAGCAGCAGATCATTAATATTAATATTTTATTTATTTAAGTAAATCAGCAAGGCAGACATCTCACCCCATATTGGCACTTTGACCACGTGTATATTATAAACTGACCTGTGAAATGAAATATATCAGGATGCTAATACTAGAGAACATAAAGTGAGGGGTTTTTTAGACCATCTTCTCCTTAAGAGTCCTTTCTAACAGAATATTTTTAATGGATTTTGTAGTTATAGTGGTCTTTTGAAGAAAGCACATGATTTAAAAAACTGCTTGCAGTTTTTATTTACAATCATTTGAATAAATATGTGTAGACACATAAACTATTTGCAGTTTGTTAAGACATTTAACCTAGAAATACAAAGTAGATTATCTTTTCTCACATTTTAAGGATCTCTCAAGATTATACAACATCAATGGCCCACTCCTTACACTAACAAGGCCATGACATAACTTAAAACATCATGCATCAATGTACATGATGTAACCCACAGTAAGGAAATCATTGATATTTTGTGACTCTCTTTTTCTAGGAAGGGGCTGAAGAGGTTCTATTTTATAACAAAAGGAAGAAATAAGTAAATACAAATTGTTGACATCTTTCAAGTTTACTTTCTAAAGCTAGTACCAGGTATATCCACATGACCAGTTGTGTATTCTGAACCCTAAAAATTTGTTTTCCTATTTACTAGAACTATGTCTGCATGGCTTTTCATCAACTACCGTGCACAAGAGCTCATTAGGTTACTGTGATGCAAATTCCCATTACAGTTTTCTGTTTATTGTACATACAGTTGTATGTTTACTGAGAGGGCTCAGTTTGTGTGTACAGCTATGTTGGCAAAATTATACCCATGGAAATATTTTTAATACAGGCAAGGCCTGAGGTAGCACAATGTTCTGAACTTCAGTAACTACCATCTACTTAATTATACTCCAAGGATTTGACAAAATCTGAATATAATTTAAAATGTATTTCTACTTCAGAATAGTAGTCTGCATGTTAAAAAAACTTACTGAAAGGTATATCCCATACAAAGACAAATTGCACCAGGAAGAATTATTACGCAAGTGATTCTGTTGTGCACCAGGAGTACTGTTGCACCTAATTTTGACCATTTTTTTGTCCAAATAAACTCAATAGAATCACTGTATTTTGTTTCAGTCAAATGCCATGGTTAAGGCTTGAGCAACAGGAAAAAATAACAGTAACAGTCTCATTTTGTACTTATCTAATCAACTGTGGCCTATTCATTGAACAATGATACATGGAAACAAACTGTAACTTATTTTTTAAAAATTATTCTATATTTAATAAAGGCTCATGTAACACACAAAGTTGGTGAGACACTTATAGAGCATTCAATGTCCTAGCTATAGTAGAGCCTCTCTGTTTGATTAAAAAAGCAATATGCTTACCAGCACATGCCAGACTGAACAATGGAACCTGTGAATAAAATCTTGAAAACTACTTTTCTTAGTTAAAAAAGTAGAAAAAAAGTTGTTAAAAAGGTGTAATTACATGCATATTTTAGTATTCAGCAGAGGAAAAGGCAGACAATCATTTGGCGTTTTTCAATCCATCAGCTGTAATAAGAGCAAGCGATAGAAATATTGTATAGTGATTCAACTTTTTTTTCAGAATTTAATTTTCCAAATAAAATCTAAAAAAACTCCAAACCATGCAATGTACAAAGGCCTGTATTTCTTACAGTTGACATGTTAAGTGTCCTGCTAATGAAAATGTTTGTATTGGGATTGCATTTATTGATACTCTTGAAAATAGATTGGGCAGTATTCCATTCTAGCTTCATAACATCAGGTTTCCTTAAAATTTTTGTGTGAGCAAAAAAAAACCAAAACCCAAACACCCAAAGAAACCCAGAAATCAAAACAATATCCCCACTTCCCCCCCGCTCCCCCCAAACTACTATAACTTAAATATGGTGACACTTAAGGTTAAAATCTGTTTGGAAAAAGAACCAAACCAGCCAGAAGGCAAGCAGATAAAAAGCTCATGGAGCCTCTGCAGAGCCAGAGTCAACATGTCTAGTGGAGCACCGAGGTCCGTCTCCCTCTGCAGTTACCTCGGCTGCGCTGCCTGAGAGCATCTACACCAAAAAATTATCTTCTGCCAAGGAAAAGCGGAGACTGCGACCCTGATAACATTTGCTAGGAGAAGCAAAGTTAACAAATAGCAAAATAATTCCACCTTCAGATGAATTTATGTTTTGGTATTTGTGGTCACTGCAAACACCTCTGCACTGTGTGGTTTATTCTTAGACATACGTATGTGAAACACACAGCACCTTCCTTACTTTTAGTTAACACACTAACCAGCTGCTGCATCGAGGAAAAAGTCATCCCTTCATTAACTCTATGACCTTATAAATCATTTTGTCTAACTTCATCAAGTGTTGTTTGTCGATCTTGGCATTTTAATTTTTTTTGTAACTTTTCCAAACATTTCGCGTTTTCCTCCGTTCCAGGCCAGGCTCATCTCGTTGCACCAGGAGGGGTACGGCCGGTGGCTGGGCTGGCAGCAAGCGGGGCCAGGCCCGGCCGCAGGCGGCACCGCACCACCGGAGAGAGGCAGGGGCCAGCCTGCCGCCGCCGTCACTTCACGGGCGAACCGGGGCGGTAGAGCGAGGCAGCCGGGCTCCTCGGTGTCATCCCGGCTCCTCGGTGTCATCCCGGCAAGGCGTGCGCTCCGGCAGCCGCGGGGAGGCAAACTTTGCGGGAAGGGCCGCGGCACGACAGGCCGGCAGCGACAAAGCCAGCACCCCGAGCGTGCCCCGCTATCCCCTGGATACCCCCGCCCACCGCCGCTGCGGGCGGCCGCGCAGCCCGCCCCAGTGAGACCCGCGGGCGGGGGTGCTGCGGCGGGGCAGGATTAGGTTTCAGGCCGCCGGGGCGTGCCCGAGCGCGCTGCCCCCGCGGCGCA
>VZTZ01017424.1:145631-288776 GCA_013400955.1 Drymodes brunneopygia
CTCGGAGCCAGAGCCGGACCGGAGGCCCCGGCGGAACCGGCGCTGTGCCCGGGCTGCGGGCGGGGCGCGGCCGCGGCTCCTCGGGAGCGGTACCTGTTGCCGTGCCGGTGTCGGCGCTCCCCGCAGGTCCGAGCCCGCTGCAGCGCTCCAGCAGCTTCTCGGTGCGCCTTTGAACGTAACGGGTTTGGCTGGCTGGAAGCGGAGGGCGAGGGGCCGCCCGGGTGGTGGTCTTTGATGGGTCTGGGTGCGCAAAGGAAAGGGATGGTTCGTTTCTCGCGTCCCCTCTTGCTGCCGGCACCTCCTGTGTTACTGGAAAGAGTAGTAGGAGGAAAGAAAGAAAAAGAAAAACTCACAAAGCCGACCTTTTGAACTCCGTGTACAGCACTTAACAGATTTAATTTGCCATTTGGCTGAAAAATTTTGTGGTTTTATTTCAGTTTCCTTTTCCTTGTCTTTTGCTTCTATAAACACTGCGTCGTTCAGCTATATTTTTGTGTCTTAATACATGTGGAAGATTTTTTTTCCACTGTAAGCTGTTGATTAGAAAACGTTCTTACTGGCTTTGGTGGCAGAAAGGGTTTCAGAAGTCTGTCGCCGTAGGAGAGCAGTGATTTACTGAATTCAAGCGGAAGGCTCTAAACTCTGCAGTTGCGGAAGTTCTATTGTGTGATGCCCTGTGGTTTCCATATCGCTACTGCGTTTCCCAAGATAACAGCTATTCCTTGGTAGGGAAGAATCTAAACTGGAAAAGGGGAAAGTGGTAAAACAGTTTTTGGGTGTGTTACTTGATCCTTCTGTGGAAATTAAAAATAACACTAAAAGAAAGGAATGCAAGTGAAAAATACCTAAAGACATACCCCCCTTGACAGGCAACATTTTTTTAGACAGAGAACATAAAATTTTTGTAATTGTTATCAATTTTTAGTTTGCGTATTTTTATCTCTCCTATCTTGTTAACAGTAATATGCATGTAACATTTACTGATTAGCCCTGGTGTTTCTAATGGTTTCCGTAGTGCTTTCAAGAACCTTTTCACTCGGAATTGGATACATTCTCCCGTCTTCATGCAAAAGTGCACTAGGAAAGTTAGATCACTATCAGCAGTAGGGAAGGAGAACTGCACTACTTACATACTAATGGGCGATCTTTTTATTCCACCTGGCCCTGATGGGGCCCTGGTCTGTGAATTCTTCAGAGGGGAATGTCTTATATCTTCTCAGTCATGCAGATAGCTGTAGATGGTTTTGTTTTAACAAATAGCATTCATTCAATATATTGAGAACCATTTTAAAGACCTTTTAAATCTCTGCTCCATGTTTCACATAAAAAACCAAAATAAATAAATTGTGACGTGTGCCCAGTACATTTTCTAACTGGCTTTGTATTTGAGCATCCTGATGAAGCAGTTTTTCCCAATACAATGCCGTGCTGGCAGGATACTGCATTATCATTGATAAGGACAGTTGTGTTTCACTGCTGGTGTTTCTGACAAGTCAGTACAAAAATGTGCTTTTTGCCTAGGCAATATTAAAGTCTTTCTTTTGTAGGCTTTTCAGACCCTGTCCTTGCATCTGAGCCCCCTTGCATAGTGGTCTTGTTATACAGTGTTATGATTTTCTTTATAAGTCACTTGTTACTGTCACAATACACAAAGAGAAATTTGTGTTTTCAGTTTGTAAGGGAAATGATGATTCTTTGTTGATGCTTACTGGCAGCTGTTCGGAGAGGCTTTGTATTTATTCATTTATGTATGGTGTTATCACCTCTGTGAAGAATCCATTATACACTGAGGTGCAACTGCTGTAAAATCTATGCTTCATCAGGTTTAACTGAATTTAGTGAATATGGTAATTGCCTGTGCTTGAAAACATAAAGTGGCAATATTAACCGTGCTTGTATTTCATTAGTTCAGTATATGTAGTGTCCCATATATTCTGCATATACCAAAAAGTTGCTTTTCAGTTTCTGAAGATAATATAGAAGGATTCCAATTGATCTTAATTTAAGATATTTACTGAAAAACTATTTTTTTTTAAAAGATGATCTGTTTATTTCATGAACAAAAACCCCCACCGGAAGCACTTACCCTGCTATGTTGTTGGTTTTGGAATGCTCTTCACAAATCAGTTTTGAATACACTGTATCACCCACATTTATCAGTAGGTGAAATCATTATGGGTAGTTTAGGCCCATTTCCCAGTTGCAATTATTAGTTGCATGTCAGTTAACATGGATATTACGTCTTACGTTGATGTAGGGCTTCCTAAAATGTTACAGAACATTATTAATATACACAGTACAGATTGCCAGTTCATGGAAAAACATTTTAAGTTTCCTTAATACATTAGTGTGATGTATACAGAAGGTTGAAAGCAGTTGAATATTCAAAATTCTGTTTCCATAATTGATTCAAAGTACATGATGTTGTTCAGCTCTGTCACAGAACTTTTCTTCAACGTACAGAGCCACTACATCTCTATGTGTTTTTGATGCATTCAGCATTTTGCTGAATTTCAAGAGGCTAGTAATGTCTTTTCAAAGTGCTCAGAGTCTTAATATAGGCTGTGCAATACTGCCTTTTTATTTCTGCTTTGAACGTTTCAGAACCATTTTCATTAGCGTAGCTTTTAAATGTAAATGTCAGGCATCTCCTGCTTGCTTGTTACATTCCAGGTAGTTGGTGGAAATCTGCTTTGTTCCTTATGGAGCAGTGCACATTAATTTTGCTTTTTGTTTTTTCTCTTTTCCCTGTTGGTCATTGCTCTCTTGCATTTATTTTCACATCCTTTGTGTGCTTAAGAAAGTTCTGTATAGAACAGCAAAATTGCATTTGTGACTATGGAAAAATACGTAGAAAAAATACATAGAAAAGCATTAGATCTTTCAATTTACTGTGAATAGTTTCCACTGCCTTAATTTTGACAAGACTACTAGGAGTCAGAGGATCCACCTTTGTTCTCCTGCTGGGGTTAGTAGCCACCAGGTAACTGGGAAAAATGGAAGAGCTCTTAGAATCCGCAGGCAAAGCAGAAAGTTTAGCAGTAATGAGTATCTCCCTCTTCCTGCGTGGTTTGGTTTCTGTTCCTGCACCACACTGTGCTAACACAATATGCCAGTGGGCGATAGCCAGAAAATTGGGGAGGAAGATGACATGGGTTAAAAATCATATACTAAAGGATATCTAGCCCAGACAAATCCAAGCCCAAGTGTTAGATTAGAAGTTTTGAAATACTGTTTTTAGCAGCCATAAAATGCATGTTGTGGTTATCTTGCTGCTTAATTGAAGTAGATTTAATTTTAATCTCATGCAACCCCAAGCCAAAGTTTGGGCGTAGAGATCACTCTTAAGATAGGCATTTCCTCTGTATCCTCAGAGCACTTCAGGTAATGCAGGAGCTATGGGTCAAAGCCTATTACTATGTTTTCTATCTTTGGCATTGCATGTTTCCTAATCCAGTGCCATGAGCATTAGTTTCCAAGGTATTATCTGAAATGGCTTTGTGAAATAGTAGATGGAGTATCCCTCAATGAAACAGAGTAGGTTTCCTTGTAGAAATTAAGTGATCGGGTGTGAAAGAATGGTTAATGGAAATGGGTCGTCTTTCTATTTTCATGAATCTTTTGTCTGTTTAGTTAAATGCCTTCTGGGATTGTAGGGGAAAGGAGGTGATCAAATAAATTTTGGATTTTTAAAAAAATTCGGACACTTGTGTGCTTTAGTGTTTCAGAAGTGGACAGAAAGAAACCAGAGTTGCAACATGCCAGCTGTTATCTGGCAACCAGTGTTATCAAAGAAGGGTAGCAAAAACAGTGGCGAAGTGTGTATATAACACATTTTTGTTCATTGGCATGGAATTTCAGAAGTGCGGGCTTGAAAGGGATCATCTTTAACTTTGGTTTGTTCTTAGAGAGAATGTGGCATGTTTGTCACTATATACCTGTCTAAAATTCCTTGTGCTTTCTATTCTAATGCTCTAAAACAGAAGGAAAAAGAGAAGACGATGAGGTTTTGATTTTTTTCCTTTTTTTTTTCTTTTCCTTTATGGTTTGTTTGGGTGTTTGTTTTTTTAAATCACAGGTTTCAGCTACCTATGTCTTTAGAACTTGAAAGTAAATTTAACTTACTATTTGTTTAACAGTATTTCTTTGATTTGCCTATAAAGTCTTAACTCAGACAGTCTGTGTTCTATTACTGTGAAGAGATTAATGAACTTCAGCACTGAAATACAAAAATAGTTAAATCCACTTTGAGCTAAGCTAGTAAGCTCTTTGAGGTGTGAAGATTGTTGTACCACATATAGAAAAGCTGGTTTTGGCTTCAGGTTCTTGTGATACAGACTGCCAGGAGATTCCAAAATGAGAAAAACAGAACTAAACTTCACACTGAGCATCCAGAAATCTATGATGCCGTTATACAAATATTCACTATAGCAGAATTAGGCCTTTCAACAGGTAATCATGCATGCCACTTTACTTCTCACTAGTGCAGTTTTGCTAAAATACCTAGAAGTAAAGTGGTTTAAAGGCCAGACTGTCCTGTAGCGGGTGGTGGTGTTTATGGATGTGTCTCTACAGTCCATTTTGGACAGATGTGTGCTTGCTTCTCCAGTACTTCCACTATGTTAATGTGCCACTAAGCTGGTGCTGACAGATCCCACTTGTTAGTGTGGATGTGGCACAGCAGGAGCAGTCACGTGGCCTTTTGCCATTTCAGAGTGCAGGCAGGGCAAACAGGGGTCATCTTGGCCTGCGACATGTAGAGGCAAACACTGGTGTGCCTCAATGCATTGTGTCTGCCTCAGAGGAGAGCGTTAAGCTGGCCCGCTGGGGAGGGGTTCATTCTTAATATAAACCCAAATAAGGAGAATATCTGAGAGTTCAAAATGGATTTGCTCATGGCGCTAGAGCAATATTCAGTCCTCTCTCTAAAGCATGAGGTAAATAGAAAGTATGTAATGAGTGTCTTAGCAGAGCTAAATACTTCTTTTCATTGCAAATTACATGGCAAAATCTCAGCCTATAGATATTTTTAGGACTTCTGTCTGCTTTTTATTGCAAATTACATGGCATAATTTCACCCTATAGATATGTTTAGGACTTCTGTCTGCTTTTAGAATCTTCCGCTGTAAGACTGGAATTCATACCTTCAGGATTGCATGAACATAGTGATGACCTTGGGTGCTGTTAACTTGTGATATTTACCTTTCACAGCACAAGAAGAATGAGATTTTAGGCAATAGGAATCATAAGATAAAGCAGTATCCAGCTATTCCAGAAGACAGAGACATTTTACGGCTGCATCTCTTCCTGAGGTTCTTGCAGAGCTAAAGCAGAACAGTAACTCTGTATTTTTCCTGAGTGGTTTAATCTGTTGAACATATGATGATATGTGCTTGTGCGAATAGTGCTGTGATAAATGGAATGACTGAAAACCACTCCATTTCTAATTTTTGGCACAGTTCTCTGGTCCCGTCCACTACACAGCCCCAAGAGTAGTTATCGAGAAAGAGCCGGAGCAGTGAAACAAGAAAGAACTGCTTTGATTGGCATTGCCAGTGAGGAAAATGTCTACAAGCATGACATAAATACCTCTATTTTAAAATAGGGGCTCTGAATAGAAGTGATAGTAGTTTTTAAACTAGAAAGAAAAGCTATGGGTGATTAAGGTTTGGGGAAGTCAGCTTCCTTCGTAATGTTTAAATAATCTCATCCAGCCCTTCCCATGTAAAATAGAGTTCATTTTGTCCTGTTTTGTAGAGTGACAGGGTGAAAATACAAGATTTTTGGGTTGTTTCTCAGATGTGGTAATCACATGTTGGGATTTTCCTTGCCAAGTGAGAAAAGGAATTCTTCATAAAGGCTTATTTTTATTTAAAGGCATAATTTCACATTGCTTTGACAAAGTCAGGTTTAAGGGGTTTGAATACTGTACATTGCCCTAAAAAGGATGATCAGTGAATCTGTATCAATGTATTGTCAAATTCAAATGCAGTCTTCAGAGAGGTGGATGGGGCTCTGAGTAGTAGGTCTAGTGGAAAATTCTCTGTCCATGGCAGGGGGGGTTGGAACTACATGATCTTCCAACATAAACTATTTGGTGAATCTGTGAATAAAACTGATAGAATGCTTCAGGCATATTGAAACTAGGGAAGTCATATTGATGGAACTTGAAACTATTTTAAACCCATTTGGTTTGCTTTTTCTGCACAAACTGCAAATAGTATAGGCTTGACAAAATGGTCGGGTTCTGTAACTAATGTTCCTGTCTTATCCAGTGATCTTTCAACATCATTCCTTTTCTTCTTTTTATCCAGTTTCAAGAAAAAAATCACTTTTCCTGAGTGCTTAGATATCACAGCTCTGCATGTTTTTAAGCTCTCCAGATTCAAGTTGGGATGCTATAATGAATTGTTTTCCTACTATAAAGGAAACAAAAGCACCATTATGAAAGATAAGATCAACAGTTCATATGCCTGCAATGATATTTGAGCTCCTCACTTCTCCTCAGCTATCTATCTCCATCAAACATGTTCTATCACTGCAAATTTCTGAGCAACTGGAGGTGTACGTTTTAAAAAAGCTCCAGACAACCCCGGAAAACAACAAAAAAAGAATAAGCAAAGCAATTTTAGAATTTCTTCTTCTCAATGTAGAATTTCCTTCCTGGAAACCCACGCTGATGAAAACTCAGCTATCATCCACATCTGAGTCTCAATTCCAATAGCTCTAGTGTGAGAGTCCTGCAAGCCTGTAGCCTTGTGATTTATATGACTTTTCTTTCAAAGGTGACTGTAAAAAACATGCTGTGGCTCATGCCCCTGAGATTGTCAACACAGAGCTTGAAAACTGATCCCGCAGGGAATGTCTTTTGTGAATCACTGAAAAGGAAAGCAATGAAACAGTGTAAAATACCAGTGGCAGCTATGATTCATAGTGTCTTATTAAAGAAGTGCAGGACATGTTGTGCAACAGTAGGCAAACAGCAGCTTTGATATGGAAATGCATAAATATTACAAAGTATATTCCTAAAGCAATTTTCAAGAAGGTTTTGGGCACCAAAGTGAATCAGAATATGGTCACCTTTGAGGTTATTTTAATTATCTGTGGAGATAGTTTTTTTGTGGATTGTTATTTTGCTGTTTATTGCTTTCAAAAGTCCAGCTTTTTTCTTTCTCTTCAGAGCTTAGTTTTTCTGTTAAATGTGACCTTTTTTCCTTTCTGTTATTTTTCAGGGAAATATTTACTATCTCTTTCCGGTGTGGAAATAGAAGCTGAGAAGCAGAAAACATGTTGGAAACAATTGGTAATTTTTTTTTCATTTGTATCACAGTATTTTTGTGACCAAATTAAGTGTGTGTGATATATTTGGGATACGGGTGTATACTGCTGCTGAGAGAGGTTTTGAGAAAGATTATCTACTGTGCTTAGAAATGCCTACTGTATTTGGATTTCTGTATTTGAAAACAAAAGTTGAAGAATCATATGTTTAGTGTATTTAATTTTAGCCTGTTATCTTGATTTCATTGTTTTAATCTATTCTTGAATTAAGTTGGCATGGAAAAGACAAATGTTTTCTATTATGACTATTTATGCCACCATTTATTTACAGTGGACTGTTGCCACAATTCCTCTTACTGAGTTGTTATGAAGGCTCCTTCATTTTTGTAACCCACTTCTTGAAGGACAAAAATACAGTTTTCGTTGTCCTCTGTTTTGTGCTCTGCCTCTGACTTCCTGTTTCATTAGACATGTTCGGTCTGGGATTTTTCTTCAAAACAGAGCTATTCAACTTCTCTTTTGTCTGAACAGTAAAGAGGGTTATATTTAAACCTGTTACCTTGCATGGCTGTTTCTAGACTGCTACTGACTACAAATGATTATTGCTACAGATACACATCGGGCCCTCCAGGCCATGGAGCGCCTACAGGCAAAACTTCGGGATCGAGGTGACATTGCAAATGAGGAGAAACTGAGCCTATTAAAATCAGTGCTGCAGAGTCCTCTCTTTAATCAAATTCTGAGCCTTCAGACTTCTGTTCAACAAATGAGAGATCAGGTAGGAAAAGCAGTCTTGCAAGTGCAAGGGAAAACTTGCTAAGGTAATGCAAAGATGTGTGTGTTTCTGCTTGTTGAACAGTGAAATAGCTTAAACAAAACATCTGATCCAAAGGTTCAGGGACATACGCCACTGACTTTTTGGGGCTTTGTTGAGGCCATATTTTGTGTATGAGATTTTTATGTATATGCTCATTACTTAAAATGTGCAGGGTAGAGAAATGGTGACATAGGGTGGGGGTCTAACATAAAGCTTTCTTTCTCTGCCCTTCAAAAGAAGCATGTTTTCTATGAGGTCTAGGACTTTTTTCCTAGGACCCTTTTATTGCTCTTTTGTGTCTTACCCTACTAAAATGAGGTGTACGGGGAAGCTGTGGTGGAGTGGTTGACTCCAGAAGGATATGAAGATCTATTTTGTAGTTTGTATAGGAATAAAAGATCAAAGAGAAGCCAGAGCTCCTGCCTGCTTTTTACTTGCTCAAGATATTAAGTACTAATTTTCTGCATATTGTCAATGTTGTGAGAAAGGTCAGAAACTTGACTATTTTGACTTTTATTTGTTGCTATCATTTTCTTGTCAGCAGAATAAGAATTTGAAGAATATAGAAAGTAACTGAATTAGGACTAAAATATGTATCTGGCTTTGCAAGTAGTTGTTACTGTTGGCTCCTGCAAGATGGCCAGCTCTGTCTGGTATGCAGAATTGCTGAAGTGGAAGGGAGCAGACTTTGCCCATGGACCTTATCATCAGTGTGGAGGGCCCATCTGGTCTCTGACCAGACTGTAATGAGGAGGATTCCTCACAATCCTCACTGTACTTAAGCTGTGTGGCAGAAGAGTGCACTGTGGCCCTTTATTGCTTCTTGTGGACCATCTTGATGCTATTTTGCACAGACAAGAAATAAATTAAAATGGTGTCTATGCTGTATTCATTACAATGTTTTTCAGATTTTGTCTGTTTAGTATTTAGAGACTTGATGCCATTGGAGTGATTTAAAAAAATCTCAGGGGAAAAAACTGTCCTGAGGGTTTGTTTGTGTTGCTGTTTGAAAATGAGAATTTAACAGTGACATCCATAAATTGTGTGAATTATGTGGTGAAGACCATGGGAACACGTTGGGAGAAATAAAAGTATGTCTGAAACATTAATAAAAGTTTGGTGAAATGGCAAAATAAATTTTCACTTCTCGACATTAGCTGTAAAATTAAAGGATGGCTATCTTCTTAAATACACTTACCTAAATTAGAAAACGAAGCAGCTGATACTAGGATGGGTAATTTAAGGCATGTATTTTTCAAAAAGCAAGTAACAACTTCATCTTCTGACCTGACTGCAGGTTTTACTGTGAAGAAACTTTAGTGCACATTGCATGGTACGTACCCTGTCTAGTTGACAGGGGAGCTATGTGGCTGTGAATTGCCTTTTTTATGAGTGCTTATATGAACACTTACACATGTAAATACATGTTTCCAACATTCTTAGATTTGTGTCAGTTCTTTATCCTGTATTTTTTTCTGTAGAATTTCTTCCCTACAATTTAACATGATATTGTTTGGTTTTATTGTGTGTTATTTAAATATTGACAAAGCATAGTGAAACAGAACAAAGAATAAAAGCATGAAATAGGCAGCTATGTAAAAAAAAAGTATTTTCAAAGGTTTACTTTGGAGGGCACCCTTCCAAGGACAGCCTTTTTCCAACTGTCGGGGTACTGTGCTCTTGAAACTCTTAAGCTACAGGTTGATGAAAACTGCAAGGCATATGAGTAGTAGCTAGGTTTTTTGGCCAAGTTTTGCCAGACTGAGGAAGAAGACAAGTTGTGACCCAAGTAGTTGCATCCATGTTTGAGGCAGAATGTCAAATGGTGCTGAGTAGTGCAATGACAAGATGTTGCAGTCTCTACGCACTCAATATTAAGATGGCTAATTTTTTATGTTTAATGATGAGCTGCAATGACAGTGGCGTGGGGATTTGATTCTTCTCAAGGTGAAGTGTGACAGTCTATTTAAAATTCTCGGGGAGGTCATCTTTTAGAAAACTATAGATTGAAAGAGGGGATGGGAGCAGAGAAGCCAGAATGGCAGTTCACAAGTCAGACAGATTCCTTGCAAGTATCCTGGCAGAAGTAGGTCAGTCAATGAGACTTTATTGTGGGCCTCTAGGGATGTCAATAAATTTGAAGGTAAGCATGTATTCCTGGCTTGAGGCACTGTGTCTGGAAGGCGTAGAGATAGTGAAAGTCCTGCCCTCTGTTTGTGCAGTGTGTGAACGAGTGGTATGGTGCTTTATCTTGAGGCATGGGGCTGAAGTCAGCAAATCTGATGCCTTGGTTCTTGTTGGTAGGTGCTTTAAAGTTGTGGGGTTTTTTTTCTTAAATGTGCAAGCAGGATTTGTTTGCACTGCAAAACTGTCATTGTGAAGTTAACTGAAGAGGAAAAGTCTAGGCACAACAAAGGGTTGTTTTTTTTGTGATTTACTATTCTGACTTCACAAGTCTCTTGAGCTGGGGAGCACTGAAAGAATCAGTTTTTTTCCTGTCCCTTTCTGTCCTTGTTCTTCAGTGAATGCTTGTTTTCGCATCTTGAAAAGCAGTCTTGTTGTTTGAAGATAAGGAAGAGGCAGAGAAGAAAAATAGAGATTGTGGTGTTTTAAACATTTCAGTAATATTTTATTCTCTTCATGAAATATTTTAAAGAAAATGATCAGATTATTCTAGCATTCCTGTCCTGCTTCCCTTCCATTCCTTACTGTCTCTCACTTCTTCACCGCCTCCTCCTGCCTCCTTTCCACCAGAGCTCTGCCAGAGCAAAATATCCTGTGGTTGGGTCAGATGGCAGGGCTGCATTCTTTAGTTTTGGTTTTTTGGGGTTTTTCTTTTGTATTGGGGTTGNAGTTTGACCATCATTTTTCCTTCACAGTGTAGTGGTGGGTAGTAGCTGGGTGTCAGTGCTAGAGAATTTTTAGGGAAGAAGTGAGAAACTATCCTTTCATATTGCCTGTGAATACTCGCTTAACTCTGTGTTTTGCACAACTAGAGATGTTTAGTTCATGTTTTGAATCCCTTTTGGCAACAATACTGTTTGCTGTTTTAAATGAAGTGATCACAAGAAATGATAATTTGAGATCTGCTTCATTTACTCTGAGGATGGAGTCATAAAGGGGCAGCCAGCAGTGTGGTGTTGGTGTCAGTTCTTGTTCCTGGGAGCTCAGGGCCTTTCCTGCTGGTGCCGCTTCCATGGTCTCTGGCTTGCGCTTCCACACTTCCAGTATGATTGCTGTTACAGGTGTCCTTTTTGCTAGTTAAGAATCTTGCAGTCTTATGCTTCTTGGGGTGGCCCGGGCTGCTGCTTGGTGGCTGGAGCGCAAAAATACTGAAAATTTCTTTTTGTTTTAGTTGAGACCTAGCAACATTGAGAACATTGCTTTAAGTGTTGATACTGTGCAGACTTTTGTTAAAAAAGTATTTTGAGCTATTGCATGTAAGGACTCCTTGATTGTATTTAGTGTCTGTCTGTGTGGCTAAAACATAAATTTTGTCATAATCAATGGTATTTACGAATTTTTCTTTTAATCTTACGCAAATAATGTCCACATTGGAGGTGTTTCATACCATAAGGAGAAAGCCAATCAAGGAGAAATAGCCTAAGTCAGTTTATAAAACAAAGCAGTAATGTTTCATACTGTAGTTATAGAATCACAGTGCTGTAAAGTTTCTTTTTAATGGAATTACCATGATTGTATTACTGCAGAGTACTGCAATTTATAAGTTATGAAAAATATCTCATTTTAAGATTTACACTTGCGGTTTATTCCTCCCCCTGGAATGATCTATACTTCGGTGGTTAGCAAGAACATATAGCAGTTATTCTCTGCCTTTTCGTGCTCTAAGCCTGAATTTTGGTGGGGGGGCACGTGGAAGAGAGTGGTTGTCACATTTCTGCTTATGATTTGTCTCAGAATTCTGAACTTCTACCTTAAGTACTACTGTAAATGTCATTATAAATGTTTTTGTAGTTTTTAAGGTGTAACCATGTCTACTTCAGAAGAGGAAATGAGAAGTGTGAAGGTATTGCACACACACATTCACAAAGCTCTACTCTGCGAACAGTTTAACATTTTTTTTCTTTGAGTTTATTTTTTCTTGGAGTTTCAGATGTCAGATGACATTTTGTGTGAGGCTGGCTTCATGCGCTAAGCACATCCTCCATTGAACATGTGGCTGTATTTCTTTGTAAAAGATGATGAAAATGAGTTGTTGCTCTTAGTTGCTGTTGATGTGACTGTGTTCAATGCTGTGTTGTCGCTGTGTTGTACAGAAATTTTGTGGAGAAGCTTTTAAAGTCCTTGTTAAGCTAGTGTGAATTAAAAGGTTATTTTTTCCTTTTCCTGCAATATATATAGTAGGGAAGACTTCTTTTCAGTGTTATTTTAACTATCATGCAAATAAAAATAATCGTGTTTCCAGAATAATGGAGTTATTACTAAGTTATGTGTCTTGGAAAAACGTGAACAATTTCATCTTTTGCTTTGCAAGGCAGAAGGAATGGGAGAAGTCAGTCAATTCCTATATGTCTGCTGTGATGCCCCAACTCATAAAACTATGACGAGAGGATGTAATTTCAAATGGAGAAAGTGGTCACTGTATTGACAGTTTGAACAGGACTTGGTCAGTGAAAACATAAAATGTAAAAACTAAAAAAATTAATTGGCCTGGAAGTACTTCTGTTTCAGCATGAGAATGTGAAAATTCTCTATCAGGGAAAAAATCATATTCCCTGAAGACATTGCCATATCGTTTTTGAAGAACTTCTTCAAACTTGAGTAGAAAAAAAGAAGGTGATACTGAGCAGATGTTCAGGTGGAAGTTAAAGTGCCCATCGTGTTTACTCTACTCTTAGAACGCTGCAAACAATGCAATGAGCTGTCTAAAGCAACCAGTCCACTGTTCAGTAGTATTACGAGAACATGCTTAAATCATAGAACAAGATTGAGTGGTACAAGAAGTATTTTGGATTCAGATTAGGCATGTAATACTATTCATAAAGGCCATGTGTCATACTCAATAACCTTTTATTTTTGATGTGTAGTTCCATTTTTTTTGGTGATTATGCATGCAATGTCTTTTATTGTATACTGGAGAAAAACAGTATCATGGTGCAAACACTATTTATAACATTCATACAATTCCAAAACTGCCATAATTTTAATTACTGTGGCTTGACATAGATTTTTGTGCATGATTTTTCTAGTGCAACTTGCTTCCTACACATTTGTGTCTAAAGAAGTACTACAGATGCAGGAAAGACATAGGCTTTTTATGCAGGGAGAGGTTTCATAAACTGTGACTGTCTCTGCATTAGCAGTCTGCAACCTGTGTGGCACATGGAATAAATTTAAAGCAGTGGACTCCCAGCTACAGTCAGTTTCTGTGACATAAAGTTCTATTTCTCTCCTTTTTTTTGCTTGCATGGCTCATTTTTTGTGAAGTAGAAGGTGTTCTAGCTTTCTGCACACAGTCTCAAATTTTGCTTTTTAGCATTATTATAGAGTTTTCCTTCTTTTCTCTGTTTTTGTCTTAGAAGATGACTGCACACTCTACTCAAAGTGAGGAATTCACACACAATTGGGTTTGATAGGACTGTCAGTAATACCAGTGACTCTTCCCCTTCTACTGCCCTGAAAGATGAAACATCAGGAAGCTCCTACGACATTAAAAGGCCCCCAGGACAGAATAATGCAGTTAGAATGGTGCTAAATGAAATTGCGGGCATTTAATGTATTTTTCTATAGGTAGATACTGAATTTTTACTGATTGAAGTCATTGCCATGCTCAGCTGCTGAGCCTGGCTCACTTATTTTGAAGTTACCACTCCAAAAGCTGCACCAAAGTAGTTTAATGAGCTCTCACTAATTGACACTGGATAAAATTGGTAGGTTTTACTCGTACTATACTGTTCTTTATTTAGGCTAACTTCGCTGGCTTTGCCAGCAGGTGATTAGTTCTCGAGGGACTGCTTTAACCAAGAGTACTCTGAGGATGGTAATCATCAGCGGAAGGGGTATCTCAGTGCTATTGTCTGCAATGAGCACTGCAATTCAGAAAATGAACTTGAATCAATGACTTACTAACATTTCTGATATCAGGCTTGTATGCTATGGTCTTTGGGGCGCATGAAAGGTAGAGCAGTTATGCATCTCATATACTCTCAGGCTGCTTCATATTGCTGTAGAAATGTTAAAACATTTTTAATAGAACCAGTTAAGAATGGTTAATTGCAGTAATGTTAGATACTCCTAGGATTAATGATTTCACCTGTGATGATTTTTTGGGGGAAGAAGCATAACAACAGGCTCTATAAGAAGATTTGAAGTGGGAGGAGAATAAGAAATAAAGCACGTAATTGACCAAGTTCAGTTATACAGTTGTATTCATTGGAATGGGCAGTATTGTGAAGGTGGAAGTGAATTAACCTATTATATGGCCTTATGCAGGTAAGAAACACAAGTACATCGTAGACTCTATTACTTTCAGGTCCCTTCATATAATGTAAGGGGAAGTCTTAAATTCACAGAAGGGTAGAATTTGATTTTGTATCTGGGTGTTGTTACATGTAATGAACTGTGAAACAAGGCTTGTCCACCTGTGCCGTACAAGCTTGCCAACATGAATGCATGTGGTTAAAGAAAGTACATATTCGCACATTTAGGTATTACAATTTGTTTGAAGCATAACCCAAATGATTCCTCACAAGTACAGATAAAGAACATAATCAATGTGATATAAAAATCACTGAGTTTCAAACATCCAGATTTTCTTCTTTACAGTTTTTTATGTCAGAGCAGGCTTATAAATGCTGTTGAGAACTTTTCTTTCTAATGCTGCCTTGTGGCTTTTTTTTCTTTAACCTGAGGGCCTTCCTAGGCACATAGGTTGTTCAACAAATTACGTTTGTTTTATTGAATTTTCCTAAAACACTCCAATGAGATGGATTGTATGATGGAGAACAATATTGGCCTTTTAATAACTGAACCGTTGGAGGACTGATATAACTGTGATAGAAGTAACATACTTCTACAGTTGAGACTGGTGCAGAAAACTTTTTAGAATGTATCTACTGTTTTGAAATTTTTATTGATACTTGAAGTTTAAAATATGACTTTAGGGAAGGGCAGCCTGAGGTTTCTGTATTGTGATGCAGAATGCTAGAAAGTGTGCATTGTAAAACTCTGAAAAGTGTTTGAAATTGCATTATGATAGTGTGCCAGTCAAGTAGGAAGCAAATTTCTTTGGCATGAAGCAGTACCAGTTGACAGACAACAGGCAAGTGGGACAAAAAATGAATGAGGGTTTCTGCTTCACTTGAGCTTCATATCACCAGCAGCCATTCATTAGATTGGTTGGCACAAATCTGCTTGAAAAGAGGTGATTTACTGTGGCTGTGCAAAACGAAGAATTTTCCTACTTTTTTTTTCTGTTTTACGAAAAGCATATTGTGGAGTCTGTCTGTGTAAATGTATGATTGTGACTTTCAAGTCGGCCTGGTGGTTTTAGACTTACTTAGTAATCTTGTATTTAATCCTAACTCATGCAGATAGTCACATTGGTAGCTGTAGTGCATAGGGATGCAGAAACCCTAACAGCAAAATTTGTTCTCTGTTTAGCTGTGATATTTACTTATTTTTTCATCAATATATGCATAGGGTTTTTTTAATTCTAAAATAACTGATAAAATTTGTTTTGGGGTTTTGTTTGTTTGGGTTTTTTTTGTTTGCTTTTTGTTTGTTTTTTTCTTAAATACTGATACCATAGGAAAAGTTTGTTCATACTTGTTTACCACTAACACTGTGATGGAATACTTCAAAATGGTATGATGATGGGAACAGATTAATTTTAGACAAAGTATGGAAAATAATTTTAAGTTGTTCTCATAAATTTCTTTCGTATTTTATGCTTGAGTATGAATATTGAACGTAATTTTACTCCTTAAAATATCTATTTTAAATTGCAAATTGGAATTTCAAGTACTTCTGTTGATCAGTTGACTTATGATGATGTTCTTACCTAATGAGAAGGTTTCTGCTGTGTCTATAAATCTGTGTTGCCTTCAATCTTTTACAGGTAAATATTACACCTTCCATACATTCCAGTGGTGAATTCCCTCAACTTCTCCATCATGGTGTGAATGTGGGATCCTCGCCACTTAATGAGTCATATTTGTTGGCTCAGCAGAATGGCAGCCCAGCTAATGTGTTAGAAGCATCAATGAGATCCGTTACTCCTCAGATTAATGGGAAATTCTCTAATGATGACTTTGAGCAGCTGATCAGAAACATGTCCCAGGTAACCCTGTCATATAATAACCATAAAATATGGATTACTGATTATATGAAGATTAAGATACATGTATATTTTTTTAAAAGCAATTGAGTTACTACACAAACCAGAGCTCACTTACTGTGTAAAATAAAAGTAACCTTTTAGTTTGAGAAACAGTAAATAAGAAAGCAGTTGAAAAACTAGCACTGACGTAGTCACTCATGAGCTACTGTCCTTAGCTGAGCAGTCTGTATTACAGATCAGCGTGCCATGATTTTTCCATGCACATTGTAGACCTGCTGCGCTATGCATGAGGGAGATAGTTTGTCAGAACATGCTCCTGTATGCATAATTAATGAAAGCTAGTTCTGTGAATTTCTTGGAAATTAAATGGAGAATAATGACTTTGCTGTGCACTGTTCAGTAATCTTACTGTTTTCCTGTAGTAGGTAGAAATGCTGCACGAGTCTCTTCAGTGGCTGGAGCTGGGAATGCCCAGGCATATGTTCTAGGATTTATCTATATAATCTGTAATACAGCAGGATAGGAAAAGTCTAATGGTGTTCAGGAGAACCTTTTGCATAGGCCAGCTTTTTTTCATCTTTCTGAAATTCATCCTGTTTTTCTAGTTTTGCTTGAAAGTTGTCCTGTACCTTCTAAAACAGATGTATATCTTACCTCATTCCCTGCTAAACCAAAACTCTGTATATTTATCTTTGTTCCCCGATTTCCTCATTCTGGGCTGTAGTAATATTTATTTCTCAAATATTTTCTGTATGATAGCAAGAAATCAGAAATGAACAATTGTGTTTCAGTTATTAGTTGTATAGTCTTGCCTAGAAATAGGTGTCATTAGAAATTAATTCTTGAGTTGTTTACCATGTTTATTATTACTGCTTTTCAGCATTCTTTAATCTTCGTTCATTTTTAACCTTTCAACATTTGTACCCTTTTTTTTAACTTCTAATGAACAGGGTCGTCTTGTTGAGACAATTGACCTTATTAAACCTCTGAGTGGTGGTCTGGGTTTCAGTGTTGTGGGACTCAAGAGTGAAAACAGGGGAGAACTAGGAATATTTGTGCAAGAAATCCAGGAGGGAAGTGTGGCGCATAGGTAAAGTTACTACTGAATAATTTATTATACCAAGTGTTAATGTGTCACTGCAGTTCAGTTGTGTTAATGCTGTTATTTCTGTGGTACAAGGGCATGTTTCTCTCTTCATATTATGAACATCATTGCAGATGTAAAATTCCATACCACAATTTATGTAACATTGGAACAGGCATCGTAGGAACTGTTCTCAGTTTTTATAAACTACAAATGTAATTTCTCTGGAGTTTTAAAATACAGAAAAAGAGGAGGCCACTGTTCTGTGTCATGTCTTTTAAAGCTAAAATATATATTTTGCCACTGTTGAATGCACTGAAGAGCAATTTGATGCAAAAAAGTCTGCTGTATCTGGCAGTGTTGTTAGGTAGAGTGCCATTGAGCAGGTGTGAAAACCAGCTTTGAAGCCAAGCAAGGCTTGACCTGATGTCAGGGATATTCACAGAGATACTCAGCTGATATTACAGAAGCTCAGCAATAATAATAGCTTGCTGAAAGTATGCTTTAGACTTAAACTGCGATTCCACAACTAATATTGAGAGAAGTGCCCGAGGTACCACAAACTCAGTGGTAGATGGCAGCTGCATGAGTTCACTGCAGACTGGTGCACTGCTCAGGATTCTGGCCCAAGCTGCTTTGTGGTGTACTTACTCTATGTTGTGTGGTGAGGCTGAGTCATGTTGGTGCTGCTTCTCACTGTGCTTTAGGGAGAAATTTTTGGATTGTTTGTGATTTGAACACTGTAAGTCTAAGAAGAACATGGGCAAGAGAGACAAGAATGTGGTATACAGAGTTAATGGTAGTTAATCAGTTACAAAATGTGGCATGCTTTATATCTCTACAATATTTTTTAATCTGCCTCATTTCCACTTTCTCTTTTTGTGTGTTTTTGTTTTGGTTTAGATGAGGGATTTCGTGTTGTTGTTGCATTTTTTTTGTTTTGTTTTGTTTTTCCTGTTTGTTTCCTTCCCATTTGATAGCTATTTGCTTGTACTTCACTTACTGCTTGGAGGTGAGACCTGTCTTTACTGAATCAGGTCCTACCTGATTCACTGTCAAGAAAAGGAACATTCAACAACCATTACAGAGCTAATGAATGAGAAAGGCTCTGGCAGTAATAAGTCTTCGAGAGCACTCTGAAAAACAGTTCAAATTCACAAGTGAAATACTATGAGTTGAAGCCAAATAGTCTTTTTCCTGAGTGCTCTACCTAGGTTTCTATAGTGCGGGTACTCACAAAAGCTGGTGTAATAGAGATCCTTGTGTTCCTTGCTGCCCTTTGTTTTCAAGTCATTGCCACTTTGGGATGGAGGAAAGAGAGGGTAATTCAACTGTGTAGGCTTCATACACTTCCTTTGGAGTAGATCTGGACTCAGTATGTAATTTTACAGTGATGCTTCCTTTGCAGGAAGTGAAGAGGTTTTTTTAATTTGTTCAGGACTTTTTTGCCCTTGTATAAAAGGGATATATTTTATCACTTTTGTTCTGTTTCTTTCTTTGTCCTTATTTTTTCTTTTATTACTTTCCTTTTTTTCCCTTGTTTTTCAGCAAAACAAAATTTGTTTCTGTAACATATTGATGAAAGTCTGTTCCACTCTGTGGTTTGATGAATATTCAAAATGGGTGTGCTGAACAAAGTGGGGCACTTGGTCTGTGAAGCAAGAGGCTCAAAGTCAAGGATAAACATAAGTTCCCAGGCTGTGATTGGAAGTGACTGAGATTAATATGCTTAGTCTCGCATGGGGGTTCAGGGAGAAGAAAGCTGGCTAGGGGGTAGTAGCCAAGGGAAAGTAGCAGTAGGATTAACTTCAAAGGGAGCTATCACCAGGGTGCCACATCAGCTCCTTTCAGCAAAACTACAGGGGGGGATTAAAAAAGTGGGGGGAAAGAGACCTGGTTATTAAAAATTCTGGAAAACTGTCAAAATATTGCAATTTCTGTGGCAATGGTTCCTTGATTTTACTTACTTGTTTATTTTGTCATCCCCCTTCCTGTTTATATCTATGTGACAGAGACGGAAAGCTGAAGGAAGCAGATCAAATCCTTGCTATTAACGGACAAGCTCTTGATCAGACAATTACACATCAACAGGCTATCAGCATTCTGCAGAAAGCAAAAGATAATGTCCAGCTAGTTGTGGCTAGAGGAACTTTTCCTCAGCTCATCAGTCCTGTAGTTTCTCGGTCACCATCTGCTGCTAGCACAGTTTCAGCCCATTCCAACCCGGTGAGTATAGCCCAAACATCTGTGTATTCAGTTGTGGGCATGCATGTATTTGCTGCATTTAGTCTTTTGAGTTATTTTTTGTAACTTGTATGTGCATTCCTTCACAGTTCTTGAGTTTTTTCTTCTATTTAGCTTATTTTACCTTACCCTTACAAAGAGTAGAAAATATTCAGGCTTGCTGGGGGAAAAATCTTCATCTTGGATGTATTCCTTCCTCACATCTGCCAAATTATCTATATCCACCAGGGCAAATATAGCATGTTTACCTTACTTGATGAAGCTTTATTTTGAGGTTGCAGTAAACAGGATCTTTTTTCTTTGCCTTCTGCTTGAGCAAACAATTTTTTGAGGCATTGTAATCTGATCTGCACCACCAGGTGCTTTTGTGTTTGTTTCTCTGTTGTCTGTTAGCATGGGAGCTCCAGTAAAGTTACAAGAAGGACTCCCCCCAAAAACCGCTCTGCTGCGATTTGTTTCTTTTGAGGGCTTTTGCACATCTAAGTGTAGACAACACAATTCAGAAACATGGTGATATTACCTGTACTTTCCTCTTCCTCTTACCTTACTCATCTAATGGCTTGTCCTGGGACAAAACAGCCTAAATTCACGTTCTTTTTACTGTTCGGTTTTCCTGTTCGGTCATCTGTGCCTCTTCTTTAAGGGAGTCAATTACCAGAAGTATGGAGAGCAGTCAGTCTGTTTTAGTGTTTTCTTAATCATTAGCATAAAACCTTTATTAAAGGAATGTCAGAATTATGCTTTTTGTCTGTGTGCAGGAGTGCAGCTGACTGACCTAACTTCTCCTGCCAGAACATAGGAGAAGCCTGCTCTCCTCCAGTATTGCTGTGACAAACTTTTTTCTCTATGTGACTGCCTCTGTATTCTCTGAACATCTTCCCTTGCTTTAAAAGGTGTTCCTTACAAACATGCCACGGCTTCTTCTGGTTTTCGTAACATGCCTTTCCCAATTCTCGTGTTCTCTTTGCTTTGAAATGCAACATACTAGGAGCCATTCTTTTTCCTTCAGGCTTTGCTTGATCATACTGGATTTATGTTAAGACTGGATTTCCAAACAGGTACCACAGGGCTTTAAGTTTGCAATATCTTGATTATTCCAAAATAAATGCTTATTTCAAGATTTTACCTGGTATAGCACCCACTGCAGTTTTAAATTTCAGATGAGTTTACTGTGTGAGTTCTTTCTCAGGAGAAAGGGCACCATGAGCTTCCAGCTGTCTCTTCAAGTAGAGCCCCAAGTGAGTGCTTTCTTTCAGAGCAGTTTTGCTCCTGTCAGAACAGAAAGTCTTCCATCAGAACGATGTCATTCTAGTGCTGTTGCCATCAGACAACCCAGAAGTCTTTGTTTGTTACATGGGGTAATTCTGCTACTACTTGCCTCAAAATGCTTGGTGCTGCTTTCAGCCTTATATAAAAACACTGAGTTGGGATTTTGCTTTCTCCTGTGCTTTGTTATAATGGCTGATGTGAGCATGCACTTATCTGAAAATTTTGATTTCCAGTCCTCTGTGGTTTTCTAGCAGTAGTATTTACTGACTGCAAAGAGGCATGAAGTTGGGCAGCCCTAGGCTGCTGCTTAAATTCATTTGACAAGTTCTTGAAAGGTCTGACCCATTACCCAACTTTGCCTTGTACCAGAGAATTAGTACAGAAATAGTTACAGAAATAGTAGGTTATTGGATTAAATATTATGTAGTATCACATCTAATAGTAATTGTTAAAAAGGTATTATATGTCCGTCTTCCTCCAAATTTCCATTATTAAAAACATACTCAAGCAATAAGAGAAAATGGATTGCAAATGCTTATATGTATTTTAACAGTTTGACTTGACTTAGTCTTTTTACACCTGAACAATTCTATGATTCCATGTTTTTACTCATTTGCAAGCTTATATTTATTCCTTTTAGGTTCACTGGCAGCATGTGGAGACCATAGAGTTGGTGAATGATGGCTCAGGTCTGGGATTTGGGATAGTGGGAGGAAAGTCAACTGGAGTGATTGTTAAAACCATCCTCCCAGGAGGGGTGGCTGATCAGGTAAATTCAACCTACATCTCTGTTACTGTTCAGTAAGGGGTAAAGTTACTCTACTTTTGTGATCAGAGCAAATGGTAGTAGCTTTTATCTAAATGTAAAAAAAGAAACAGTAATTACTGAAATTTTTCCTCTGTAAAGGTGTCTTTAGTGCAGGAGTCTGCATTTGAATGTTAAAGATGGATTAGGCTCTAAATCACGTTCTCAAATCTGTTAACATTTTATATATTTTGCCTTTAGAGTCTTAATTATTTCAAAAGTGTACTGGTTGTAATCAGGGGTGGAAGGCACTCCAAAGATTGACTTGCTGTGCCCTAACAGTTAAGAGCATCTGCTTTTCTCTGCTGAGCTTACTGAAGCTTGGAGCAGATATGTGGCTTCATGTGTCTGCATCAAGACAGAGGCTCTGCTCTTGCCTGAAGGGCTCATGTGAATTGAATTTGGTTATCACAGCTTATTTCAGCCTTGTTCATAGGACAGGTACCTAGGGCTGCATTAATGACGGTCAGTGATTGAACAGGCACTGGTCACTCTTCTAGCAATAGCAGCAGTGGCCCTGATAACAGGGCCTGGAGATGCCTGGACTGGATCTACTGCTACCCTCTTTCCCCTGATAAGTTCCTTTTACAAACCTGTCTCTGTAACATTCATCATATGGCCTAAACTCACGTGAAGCTTTTTTATTAATTAAAGGTAATTCAGTAAGAGAGTAAACCAGTTTGAAGCTATGTAGATAGCTGGATCACAGTGACAGAAAAATGAATTTTTATTTTGAAGTCACGGTTAATCCTGTTTCTATTACTACTAGTTTTTTAGTAGCAATGCAAAGCTGAATATAGGTTTGTATGCTGTCTTTTGGAAATGTGCTTGAAAATGGAACTTGAAGTTCTGCAATCTACATGCAGTTGTTAAATACCAGGAGGAGTAACTGTAGATAAACACATTTTTTTACTCTGTGCTTGGTTGACATCTTCAAAAAGGATGTCCTGGATATTTCTGGGGAAATTCCTGGTAAAATTTGTGTGCCATTAGGCAACCTTTTCTTCTCCATGCTATCAGGATATTGACTTGGCATCCAAAAAAAGGTCACCCGAATCATATGTTTTGAAAGTGACTAAAGCTACGTACTCTTTTTCTAATTGTATGGTACATGGGAGAAATGGCATTTTTTCATCATTATTTTTCCTTCAGCATGGGAGATTGTGTAGTGGAGATCACATCTTGAAAATTGGTGATACAGACCTAGCTGGAATGAGCAGTGAGCAGGTGGCACAAGTTCTAAGGCAGTGTGGAAATAGAGTGAAACTGGTAATTGCAAGAGGTCCTGTTGAGGAGCCACTTCTACCAGCAGTTCCTCCAGGTACACCAGTACCCACCTCTACACCAGAGAAACAGGTAAGCAACAGTGAACTTATGCAACCCATTGCAAACTTCCTTTCTTTTTAACTACTACTTGAATGTCTTTTGTGTTTATGCTCTCAAAAGCTATTCTCATCTGACAGTGTGGGAGAATTTAAATGTAATGAGTCCACAGTGCAAGGAACTGTATTCTTGAAGACTTTTGGGATTCAGGCTTAGGACTTCCATAAATATAATCTGATTAACAACTTGTTCTGGGTTGCTTTTAAGCACACTGCTTTTTAACAACTGAAGCAACACAGTCTTTTCTTCAGACAGAATTCTTTAGCGTTTCTCTGTCTGCCTGCCATTTTTCATTCCATATAAATTCATCTGTTCATCAGAACTTTCCTCCCTGTGCTAACCAGCACACAGATGCTAATTCTTTCCTACATCACCTGTCATTGCTCATTTGCTAGATGCTACCCTTACTCCCCTGCTGATGACTGTACTCTGTATTGTTACTCTTCTACAACCGTCAGCCACTTAAAAATGCTGTAAATACTATCTTGACTTGTCAGCTCAAAACCTCTACAAAATAGGTAATTTACATGTTCATAACAAAAGTCTGGTTTCATAGGAGTCAGAAGCAGTACTGTTTTGCCACAAAGGGCTATGACCAGATATATTTAAATGTGAATATGTGAAGTAAATTAGTGAGAGAAGAAAGATTTTGTTGTTTTTGAGCCTACCCCTAGATTGAATTTTTTGTTTTACTTTTTCCTATTGTTTTTCTAGATGTTTTCTAGATGTAGATTTGAGGCAAGTCACATCAGAGGGGAAAAAGTCCTTGCAATTTACGCGTGATTCTTATGCAACAGTTTATGATGACAGTACCATCATTTTGCCTCTGTCCACTGTAGTGATATCTGTAAAAACCTGACATATATTCATCCTCTGTTTTGTGGCTATAAGGCAAAGAAAGTTAATCTTAACGTGGAGTCTTCTGAGCATTGAAGACTTTTGTGTACTTACAGCACTCAGAGATGTAAAACCTTTCTGCATTTTAGATAAAAGAGATTGATATTTAGCCCTAGCATTACTTGTCTAAAATGCATCTCTCAAAATAAAAGCTGAGTTTGATAATTTAATCTGTTTATATTCCTGCAGTATATGCCTTTTTGAGGTTATATGATGCAATGTTAAAAGATGTATCTGCAGCTGCAGAATACATATGATTTCTAGTACTGTCAAAATAACTTAAAGCAGCAAAGGGGCAGAATTTGAGATTTTTGCCACCTCCCCAATCTCCATTTTTTTCAATACCTCTCTCCTGATACTTCTCTCCTGGAAGGAGGCAGGTTATTTTTAAACTGCTCCTGCCTACTCAAGGTCACATTCTTGGAAGGAGCACCCTCTTATCAGTCATGCCAGACTCATTTGTTTGGGTCTGGAGTGACGATGATGATGTGAACAGCTTGAGTTTTAGTTTCTTCCTATCAGATATGGTATGGCTGGAGTCTTCATGCTGCTCTTAAAACTATTATTGAGACCAGAATGGCTTTGCAAAATGGGCACTTCTTGTCATGTTACCTGCAATGTCTATCCTGTAAAAATTCACGAGGCTATAGGAATTGGATTTTTTTTAGTGGCATTACCTGTGCCAAAATAGTCCTGTATTTTCAATCAGAGGGATGGTTAATGCAGTAGAAATTTATTTTTCTTGTGTTTAATGTGGTTTCTGGTGAAGTTGCTTGGATAAAGATTGCAAGTCAGATTCTCTTTTGGCGAGTAGCATCATAGCTCTCCTGAAGTCTTTTTTGGCACAAACTTACCTAGTCAAATTGGGTTTAGTTAGCATCTGCTTGGTTGCTGGATTTGCCCTTAAAAAAAAATCAGCTGCTATTTGGCATGCAGAAGGGACAGAATACCATCTTTTAATACAAACGCCCTACTGTTAAACTGGGATTTTAGTATGTATTCCACTTTGATTAAAAACAAGTAATTAAATAGCCCCAAAATCCGTTGTTATTGAAATTCAGTGAGTTATAGCAGATATTAATGACGATTGTAATTATTTAGCTAGCTGGAAGTATAATTGCCACATGCTGAAACACAATTTTTAAGCCTTTCAAAAGCAAGAAATGCAATTGCCTCACTGATGAGCTTTAGTATAGCTCATTATAGCTTTTAGTATATTTTAAACTTGACAAGTTTTAAAAAGATACCTATAGTTAATGAATAGGAATTTAAACAAATAGAATACAAAAGACAATCTGGGGTTTCTTTTCTTCCTTTTAATAACAACAGTCTACAGCTAGTTCTGAGGAGGTCCCAGAAAGGCAGCGAGCTATGTATTCATATACATATATATGTAACTTACTGTACAAGAAATTAGTTGTTCCATTTGTACAAATTTCACCAGTCATTTTAGTCATTAAATAATTATTTGATAGGTTAAAGGTAATACCCCAGAGTAATGGGGTGAGGAGGACATCATCTGCTCTGCATTGCTTTACCAGGAGGAATGTTACCTATTTCTTGCTTCTCTGATGGACAGCAAATAAGAACAGAAGCAAATTTCATACTTCCTTTTTTATGTTTGTATCTAATTTTGTGTGTTACTGACATTAAAGAATGTGGTGAATCTTTTAAAAAAATGCTTCCTTTCTAATCCCACTTTTCTTATTAGGATGATGCTTCTATTGATAGCTGTGAAGATGGGGAGAAATTCAATGTTGAGCTCACTAAAAACAACCAAGGTTTGGGCATAACTATTGCTGGTTACATTGGAGACAAGACATCAGGTAATCGTTGATTCCTGCACTTTACTCTGCAGTCTGTTGCATGTTATGGGGCATGTGCCTCAAAGACTTAATTTTTGTATAGCTTCTCTGAAAAGAACCCTTAACTGTCTAAAATCTATTAGGAATTTGTAAAGGAAAAAGAATTGTTTTCCATTTGTAGAAAGGATGTTCAGAATAAAAGGAATCAATATTATTACAAAATCCCACCTCAATATTTTTCAATCAGTTTTTATCTTCACTTTTGGCTAAAGCTTGTGCTTACATGTTTTTGAAAAACAATAGTAAAATAGATTGAGCCCTTTTTGTTAGAGCTAGCCTTCTTACAACACAACACTGTAGCATTCTGGGTGCTTTTAAGAGGTATTGTTATTAATTTTTAAACAATGTGTATAATGCTGCTGGCACATCAAGAATTCTTTACTGACTTCTGTGTATAATAAATGTTTCTTCACCTGTGGGCTGTGGCAGGCAGTAAGTTTATTTAAATAAGTAAATAAATGCAGAAATGTTCCTTTACGGTTGTTTATTTTTACTTTGTAATTTCCACTACATTTTTCAGAAAAATAATCCAGAGCTCTTTTAGGCCTCCCTTGGGGAAATTTGGCAAATTCAGTATTGCTAGAAAGGGATGTTTGTTGAATGTGTCATAAAACTTCTGAAAGAGCTGTTGGTTTGACTGGTATCTACCTGCATATTGTTCGAAAAATGTATGGATAGGTACATTCCATATTATTGGCAGTTTATGGCTATAATTTTTTGGATTAGAAAAAACTGGACTTCCACAGGACCAGACAGCCACAGTTTGTACAAGTCCACTCTTCAGCAACTTCCAGTTGAATCTTCAAGGGACAAATTAAGATGTAGAATATGTGATAGGTCTGAGAGCATATTTTAACTGATTTAGTGTTTAGGTATCACTAGTCTTCAGTTTGAAGTTACTATGCTACGTGTAACTGTGTTGGAGAATATTCTTATCTCAGGAACTAGTAGTAACTCAATTTTGTGACTTAACAGTTACAGAACAACTTTGGTGTCAGAGAAGCAGCAATAAAACTACTGGACAACAAATACCATAGCTGAATTTTTTGTGAATGAAAAATAACTTCTCATGGTATCATACAGCTGTTATGGGATATAACAATACTTGAAACTTAGGAGGACCAGTCATGTAATTATGCACAAAGCCTGGTCAAACAACTTCTTAAAAAAACCCAGCCACCCTCCCCTGCCCGCCCCCCAAAAGAAAAGAAAAAAAAAAACAACAGAAAAGGAGAGACTTATCTATGAGGTGACTTGAATAAATAAGTAATCTTATTTTTCCTAAGATGAATTGAGTCATTAGCCCTTCTTCCTTATAGCTTCTGTCGTATTGAGGGTCAGTAAAAAGTTAGCTTGAGGTCGGCCAAGGCTGTGACAGCTTTTAAAATGCATTTTGTAGTGGATTGTCTTCACATCAAGCATATTCATTTAACAGTGGGAACATTTGCTGAGAGAAGGTAGATGCTGTTAAGATTTCTAATACCAATGTTACAGGCCTGTGGCTGTCAGAGTGATTTCATGCCAGTTTATGCTGTTGTTTTTCCTGATTTCATGTATACTGTGGAAAATGTGTGTGTAGGGACTCCATATATTTTCACTTTATTGATCTGTTGAAGTTGTTTCAAAGGCAAATGTGTTTTTCCTGAAATGTTTTCTTTGAGTATAATGTCCCTTCAGTACGTGTTTTCTGTCTATTACTTTTCCTTCTGATTCAAAAGTAGTAAGTAGTTAGTAACTAAAATGTTTCTGGTTTGATGGGGGGTTTTTTGTTCATTTTGTTGTTCTGTTGGGATTTTTAAAACTTTGTGTACTTTTTATCAAATACTGATAAGTGCAGTTAAAAACTGGTTCAAACGTAAGTTGTAGTCCTGTTTGCTTATAATTTTCTCAGTTTGGCAACCCAAACATGCATTTTCTTAAGCGGTTATTAACTACATAGAAAATTCAGAAATTACGAGATTAGTGGACTCAAGCTGAATTTTCTCTCCAAAACTGGCAAAAGTCAGAGATATGTTTTTTGTCGATGTTGGTTTCAACATTTAGATTAAATTAAGTTAGAATATTTCTTGTTTTGCAGCAAGAATTGTGAATTTGGCATTGTAAGATTTTGAAAGAAATCTGATGCAATGCAAACAGACATTAATCTGTCTCATTCTTTAAGAAAATAATGATATGTATGTTTTTCTTAAATCATTGCTTTCTTTATGATTCTTTTATTATCTTACTCAGAGATTGTGTTTTCTTTTTCTTTTTCCTTGCTTTGACTGGTGCCTTTAGTTACATTATTTAAATTGTTTCTTAATAAATTAGGTAACTTAGTTTTTCCTGTTTTTTCATCCCAGAACCTTCTGGTATCTTTGTGAAAAGCATTACAAAAGGCAGTGCTGTTGAACATGATGGCAGAATCCATGTGGGAGATCAAATTATAGTTGTAAGTAAACACAGGAAGAAGTGAGATCGCTTGTCTACAAAACTCTGCTTCTTTAAGTTGCAAAGAAATGCTCATGTATTACTTGTTTAAAATACTTGGGATCAGTGTAGCAATTCTGAGTCCTTTTCTGACCGAGTATCTCATCACATGCTTTCTGATTATGGTACCTGCATGTAATTTGTATTTCTTAAAAAACAATCTGTATTGTGTATGAGAATATATCATTATATATCCTCTGTATCAGTAGGAGGTTAGTAAGTGTGAAATTTCTGAGTTTGATTCAAATTGGGCAGTTGTTTTGAAAATGATTTTGGGAAGTGTGTCAATAAAGTTTTAGATGTTCAGAGAAAGAAGAATGGATTTTCATCTGTAAACTGTTAGTTGTGTGATGGAGATCAGGTCCTGAATGCCCAGGAGTGCATTTTTGTGTCTTTTGTAGATCGGTCCTTGCATTTGTATGAAGACAGCACTAAGAACAGGTTATGGTCTCTCTCCAAAAGTGCCCACATATTTCTTTGTGGAAGTATATATCTTTTTTGTAATGATTTACATGCTGAGTAAATGCTTACAAATGGCTAAAATGGATTATTCCAAAGTTCGTTTTCTTCTTCTACTGCAGATGCAGAAGGATAAAATTGAGTTGATCTCAGACACAGAAGAATAATCATTTTTTAAATATTTTTTTTTAAGAGTGGAGGGAAAATTAAGTAGTCCCAGCTGATTTTTAGTTACCTGAAATTTAGAAGAATTTCAGAGGACAACAAATTACTACGGGTCCAAGGGATTCATTCTTCATTTAGGAGGACTTAAAATAATGAATTATGTGTGTTGTGTATATAGGCAGAAACAAATGAAGGAGTCAAAGAACATAGTATTGTAAGATGGATTTGAGAAATTTAAGGCACTGTTGGATAGATTTAGAAATAATAGGATATTTCAAAGTTTGCAGGGAGAAGAAGAATAAAATGTGTTGGGTGCTAGGGATAATGGGATAGAATTGAGAAATTCCAAAGTTTTGAATTTCAGAAACAAAACTGAGTTATTGACATAATCAAATAGATTCAAACTGAGGAGACCAAAATTTTATTCTTTAAAATACTAAAATGATGAACCAGTGATAACATCAGGTTGGTTGCGACAGGGTTCTGTTTGGAAATTGAACTTCATGGTGTTCATTGGCAGACTTCTCTGTATCTAAGTTTCCTTGACCAGAATGACTGCACTCTGTAGGTCTTTCAACCACAGTGGATCCATGTGCCTCTGCTTACTCTTCCTTCTCCAGAACTCCTAGCCATGGCTGTGTTGGTTTATTCACCCTGTAGTTTCTCCTCAGAGGTAGGGATGGCTGAAGTGGTTGAGCAGATGGGCTGCACAATGTGCGCTGCACAGCACATGCTGTATCCTCTCCCACCTTGCAGAGCAGATGTGCCTGGCTGCACCATGGTGGGCACTTCTCCCCTCTTTGCTGTGGTGCTGGTAGGAGTGCATAGCATATCCAGTTACATAAGTTGTACAGGTTTTGTTCTTGCCCCTCCACTTGCATTTTGCTTAGGCTAACAGATGCTGACAGCTCACCACATTGTTTTGCCCTGAACTTTTTCTTCCGGGGTGATCTGAAAAGCTTCTTAATCCTGCAGGTGGATGGAACAAATCTTCAGGGTTTTACTAACCAGCAAGCAGTTGACGTTTTGCGGCACACAGGACAAACAGTTCGTCTCACTTTGATCAGAAGAGGTCCTAAGCAGGAAAATCGTACTCCACCCCAGGAGGACTTCAGTGCCCCTGTTGAGAAGGACTTACTATTCCAAACAATGGATAGTACCACAACCAAGGGTAATTAAAACTTGCTTTGCTGTTAAGTTGGCTTGAAACGTTTTTCTTCTCAGTTGCAAACTGGAAATAAAATGGGCCAGATTCATTCTGGGTTGCTGTTGCAGGTGGCAGAGCTGCTGTGCAGAGCTGCTGTACATGAGGGTGGAATTTTGTCTACTATGGTTTGATTAATCTTTTAGACACAGTGGTATTATTTACTGCATTTTCAAAGTGAGTGCTGAAAGTTATTTCCTGCATTGCACTTGCGGTTGAATTGCTTCAAGACTTTGATCCTGCAAATCTTAGAATGGTAAGAGGGCAGCAAATGTTTTATTTATGCTCAAGAGTGAGAGCTGCATTCAAAAGCAAGCAGAGAAAAACCCTCCTTGATGAGCATAATCAATCTCGTGGATAATCTTTCACTCTTGCTTGTTACAAGCTACAGTTATGAAAGGAGTAGCCTGCATTTAGGGGCTGATAGGGTATTGACGATGCATGTGTAAAATGTTCAGAAGGCAAAGAACAGTATTAATTTTGCTGGTGATGACATGAGATCAGTGCAGCTTTATCTTACATATTCTGCACATATTTAAGTGTATGCGCCCAATCTTGAAAATCAGAGTGTTTGAATGCAAGATACCTACACAAGGGCTGGAAGCACGAAACGGCTGCTTGTGTTACAGTTTGGTGTCAGTGAAAGTATGTCACAAGTAATCAGCGGAGGCCTAATCCCCATCTTGCACAACTTTCAAAGACCCAGTAGCATGTTACCTGTATGTCATCCTCTCACTCCCACCTTTAACAAGAAGTATAGACCAAATGTTCAGAATGCTGTTTCTCCAGCCAATAGGTGTTCAAGACATCTGACAGGCAGCAACGTACATAACAAAACTTGGTGGTAGGAGGGGTTTTCTACATATGAAAAGAGTGCCAGGTATGCAGGTCTCCAAGGCTGAAACATTTTTGTTTTCAGTGTCACCTTTCTGAATTGAACAAAGGGGAAAAAAAGAAATTAATACAAGAATGCTTAAGAATGTTATATTTAGATATATTTTCATTCAGTCATAGAAATGCAGGTACTGATAGTTGTGCTGGGCTTTTTGTTGTTTTTTTCTTCGTTGAAAACTCAATGGAGAAGGCAAAGCAGTACCAGAAGAGAGCATCCTTGAAATGTGATGTTTATTCTGGACCCCCCATGCCAGAATCCATTTGCCAAATATGAGTACTCTGAAGTCCAGTGAAGGAGAGAATTGGTGCCCCAGAGCATACCTGTGAGCTTGATTATGACATATAAAATTGCTAAATGGCTGAAAAGATTTCTTCTTTTTTTTCAGATAACAATGAAACAGAACGGGGATCCCCATCACTGCCATGCAGTGCCAGTGTGGTAAATATTGGAGATGACATGAAACAACAGGAAACAGGTTCTCAAGGTTTAATATTTTATTCTGTGAAACTGCACTTCTGTGTGCTTACACAAAGATCAGATGTTTTGTGTGTCTTTCCATCTTCTTTGTGCTCTGTAGCAGAAATAGAACTGGAAAGTCAAAATAGTTGTACATTTAATCCTGTACTCTTGATCATAAGTGTTGTAGGAATAGGACTACTGTATGTGTCTGAAAATTAACATGCTGAAGGTGACACATGAGCAGTCTGCTTTTGTTCAACCATCTCCTAGTCTAGTTTTGCATATTTACTCTTTTTAGTCTGGTCTAGAAAAATAACTTTTTCCTTCCCATTCCCCATTATCCTTCCAGTTGTCTGCAGCTGCCCAGCTACAGTTCCAGGACTTCCACATCTTCTAATACATTTTCTTTTCACAAATTCTTGAGCTTACATTTATTTCAATCAATATTCTGTGATAATGTCCGAAATTCAGTCAATTCTGGTGCACTGATATTCTCCAAGTTTTCCCCATACTCTTTGTCAAAGTTCCTATTTTCTAATGGGTATTTTTTACCTGCTTGAGCTTGGAACACTGTTCTGCATTTCAGAAGTCCTGTGTGATGATATGTTTTCAGATTCAGACATAACATGAACTGTCAATTTGATGTGTAACATTTTTGTGTTTCCAGAGTAAAAGGGAAACTGAAAAGTTCTGCAATATGTATCTTTTCATAACTCATGCTTTCTGATTCTCATTGATAGCTGAAGGAATTTCTTTTTAATATCTTAACTTTAGATACTGTGGTGTTTTGGCCTTGGGGAAAGTATTGTCCTATTTGAAAACTGTGCAGCATCTGACTTTATACTTAGTAATGTCTCTGAGCAATGACTAGACTTAAAACACTGTCTGAGGCTCTTGGTCATTTTCTGTTCTTACTAATATCAGTGGGTTTTGAGAACTTTGTAATGAAAATTCTTGTCTTTGCCTGTGATGACCATTTAGATCTGAAGAGTTTATTTTGATACTGTAGACACAGCCCAGACCATGGACCTTGAATATGTAGGATCCTGTTAAACCTGCTGTGTTTGCTAGCTGTTGTATCTAAATACTACTTTTTACTGTTTTCTGCCATAGAGCCTAGACAATGTGAATGAGGAGAAAATAAGTGGGAAGAAAGCATTTCTTTGTTTTTCAAACCTGCAGATAAACTTTCAATCAAATTAAGATTTGCCACTGTTTGCTACCTAGCCTGTCAGTGTACTTTTCCCCCTTTCTGCCATTCCAAGTTCATTGCTGTTCCTTAGCTATTAGAGTTTTGTGTCATTGTATGTGTGCATATATGTGAGTCTAGCAAAAAAAAAAAAAAGGCAAAGAAAAAAGCAAAATTGTTGGACTTTTTGCATTCTGTTACTGACCTCTAGGGCTCACAGTTTCAAAAAAGTCTTTCACAGATGTGCTTATGTTTTTAAAAATAAAAATATCTCTAGATTGTGTTGTTGGACACCCTCTGTAAAATGCAGGGTCTGTCCAAAAGAATTAGTATGCGGTTTGCATTTTTAAGTATTTTAGCCATCCCCCTGAAGCAGTCTGATCAGCCCACATGTAGTCTGATGTAACATAGGGCATGAAGCTTTTCATTTACTCTGTGCCTATTATCTTGAAAAATTGCAAAAAATTGACTCAGCTCTGAGGCTGGTGTCAATACGTATCATTTCTTCCCAGCCACATATGCCAAACTAATCAACTGAACTTCATGTCTTTCAAACAGTTTTGCATGGTTGGAATATTAATACTGTTTTGTGAGTTTTTCCTCTGGTAAACCCAAGCTTGGTAAGACTAAACATGCCAAGTCATTATTCATATTTAGAAGAGTTCTGACATTATGGGGATGATTGTGTCATTGTGCATGTTCCATATTCTTTATCAGTTTCAGGAATTGACTAGGTTTTTTAATTTTGTCACAGTAATCTTAATTATAAATTTTAGATTTCCAGCTAACTACTACAGAAGAAGCAGCTACAAAGATAAAATGGCAGAGGATTATGGGTTCGAATTATGAAATAGTGGTAGGTAAATTTTGTTCACTATTGTTTAAAGACCTTTCATCTGTCCATCTATTATCTTGACAACATACAGATAGAAAAATGTTTGTATTGTATTTGTTCCTTCATGTATGAAAATTACGCATATGCTCCTTAGTATGTTGAGACTATTTTAATTATAGATTGTGAATGCAGATATGTATTTTTCTGTATTTTATCAAAACCATAATGGACTTGTTCAATTACTGTGCCCATGACTATTGTGTCACCAATTTGCTAGTTTCAGAGGAGGATAAATATATATTAGAGAAAAAAATAATATTTAGTATGAACTTCAAAACTCCCTTCATTAGCTAGAGTTTGAAACTTCATTCTCATTCTGCATAGTGAATAAATGATTTAATGTAATTACGTAAACAATGCATAGAACATATACTGTAGATATATGAAAAGTAGTATCTCAGTTTAGGAGTTACTGCAAAATCCCACACCATAGATGTAGTATCTGCAGAAGTAGATATTATTAGATACATTGTTGTCATAAGCAGTTCCCTCTTGTGTATTGCAAAGTAATGTGATCAAAGAGTCAGATTCTACCTGACTGTCCCCATTACACGACAGTATGTCTGGTTTCTCACTTCTGGAATTTTGACCTCATTGCATGTAAATTGAAATTGGAAGTAACAGATCCAGCTGTATACATGACAAATGTAACCATTTCTTCATCTTATTTTAGGTGGCTGTGGTTAACAAATTCAGTGAAAGCAGTGGGTTAGGGATAAGCCTTGAAGCTACAGTGGGTCATCATTTCATCAGATCTATCTTACCTGAAGGGCCAGTTGGACGAAGTGGCAAGCTGTTCAGTGGAGATGAACTGCTGGAAGTAAGATAAAGTACTACTTTATCTTTGTCTGCATTCAGTAAGGTTTTTGAGCAGTAAGTTTCTTCTCATAGGTTATGACCGTGGGAGTGATGTATATCTAACTGCATGTCGGTTAGTGGTTTTGAGTAGTCATTTCATATGTGTTTACATATATATGTATGAACACATATGCTTACATACATTTCTCAGCTGGTAGCTTATTTTTTTGTACATTCTAAGGTCTCTTGTTCGGTATCAATGGTCTCAGCTAAGCTGGCAAGTAAGCATCATGCAGCCACCTGCTTACTCACCCCACTCACACCCAGCCTGGTGGGATGAGGAGGCAAATCAAAAAAGTAAAACCTTCTAAGTTGAGATAATGGCAGTTTGATAATTGAAACAAAGTAAAGTATAATAATAATGATTGTAGTAAAAAGGAAAAAACCCTCAAGTGATGCACGGTCACCACCTGCTGACCAATGCCAAACCCTGTCCCTGAGCCCTGATCAGCGCACCTTCCAGTTAATTCCCCAGTTTATATTCTGGGGGCATGATGCTCTAGGGTGTGGAATATCCTGTTGACCAATTTGGGTCACTTATCCCAGCTGTGTTCCCTCACAGCTCTTTTTCTTTTTTGTACCTCCTCACTGGCAGATCACGAGACACCAAAAAAATCCTTGAGTCAACTTAGGAGAAAGCAAAATATTGGTGTGTTATCAAAGTTATTCTCGTACTAAATTCAAAACACAGCACTGCACAGCTACTGAGAATAAATTAACTCTATCCCAGCTGAAAGAAAGACAGTCGCCATAAAAGAAAATGTAGCAAAAGCATTAAGATTGAATAGGATTATCCCTACTCAGTGAAGGGACTAAACACCTGATTATTTTTCTAAAGTATTTTCTTAGACTTAAGATGTGAATTTGGTTTATATGAATGGAAGAAACATGAAGCTACAGTGTAGCTGGTGTTTGTAGGGTGGTGTCATGGAATTAAAAAGACTATACATTCAATTCGATACGCGCCTTGGTGCTGAGCACCAAATTGAGTAGAAATTAAAGGTTGAAAGTGTCTATTAGCATGGGGATTTCTGTTGCTTTTATTTTACTTTTGTTTAATGAGGTGATTTGTGAGTTGGGGTTTGCTTGGGTTTTTTTCACTCGTTTTTGTTATTGTGCTTATGAATACTCTGTAGCTCTAACCACTGTATATTCTTTATTCATTGAGGTGAATGAGATTTCTCTGCTTGGAGAAAACCACAAGGATGTGGTCAGTATCTTGAAAGAGCTGCCTATTAAGGTGACAATGGTGTGCTGTCGTCCATTACCTCCACCTGTCACTCAGCCAGAAATACTTGAGAGTCTAAGCCTGTCTGAGGTTCAGCTCACAGAAAAGGTATTTTGCCTTTAAACAATCACTAAAAATGACAGTTTCTTTGAGAAAAAAATACAGGTGAAGTTCTTCTACATGATTAGAAATATATTTTAATATTTTTGGATTTGGAGCCAGACAAATAGGAAACAGCAAATAAAGTTTATCAGCCATTTTTTAGGTCACCAGCAGATATGAATCCTGGCTGGTCATAGGCAAAAATATTCTAGGATGTGGGGCTATCTCTCTAAGTACTGTACTTCTTGTTCTGTCAGTGGGATATAGGGGTATGGCAAGTTGAACTATGGGTTCTTCAGAGTCTGAATGTGTTTAATCTAGTTTTGAACTTTGCTTTCTGGGTTTGTGTTGCACATAACTATGTTTGCATTCCTTGAATGACACTTCTGTCACTCCTAAGTGCACAGCTCTGGGCAGCCTGGTGAACTAAACATGTAGGAATGGCCTAGGGTGCAGTATACAGAGAATAGCATTTGTATGAGAAGTGAAACAGTTAACTCTGAGTTCTGAGCAAGGGACCAAATTCAACTTACAGTTTCTAAACTTCTCTATGGAATGATGTGAAGAACAGACTGAAGAACAGTCTTTGTATGTACCTGTTTGTTTTTACTTTTATTAAATACTCTGACTACTGTCAGTATGATTACGTTTAATGAAGGCATATTTTAGACATATCCTTTAATAGCATATATTTCCTCTATATTTGCATATATTAATAAAATTTTTTGAAGTTTTTCATTTAACAGAAATTTCATTTTGTAAATATTTTTCTAGTGAGTAGTTTACTGTACTTGCAGCTTAGCTATAAAGGATATTTGAATTTTGTGCTAGGTTTATCAGAGTTCGTTAAATCTCCTGAGTGCGTACACTTCTTCTGTGTTTAGAGATACATCACATAGTTTTTGTCTTGTTTTTTGTCAGCAGGGTTTTGTCTCTAAAGATTCTCAAGTGTTTGCGTTTTATTGGCGAATGTTTACTGTTTTTCTTAGGGTCACATAGAACTTGGATTCATTGGCTCCTCAGACACAGAGGGAGCAACATTGGAAACAGCTGATGAGGGTCAGACTATGGAAGAGGTGCAAAGCTCATCTCTGGCAATGTGGGAAACAGAAGTACAGCACATTGAACTGGAGAAAGGGAGTATGGGACTTGGATTTAGCATACTGGACTATCAGGTAACTTCTGCACTTGCTTGAATGGAGGACAAAATACTTCATATTGTTTGGATCTTGCAATATGTTCTATATATTTTAAGGGTAAACATTAATTGAAACCAAGGAATAGAGTAGAACTAATCATTGCTGGTAGGCATTCTAGTAATTATATTACATATTCCTCTCGCTGTATTAAGACTAGTTTCTAGTGATGATGGTTTCTAATGATACTGGTTCAGAAAAACAGATAATCCATTATATACTAGGGTTTTCAGAAAGCTGTCTTCTAGTGACCCAGGGACAATGAATGATGTTGCCAGCATATTTAGGCTTTAGCCATGTATTTTGCACCTGCAGTGAGGTGTTTAGGGCAAGATCCAATAATGGACTTAAATGCTTAAAGCAGGATTTACTAAAGTCCAGAACTGTAATTCTGAAATCCCTTGCTTAGCTGCTGTCTGTCGGGGACATGCTTAAACATTCCACATTAATTCAAGCACACATTCATTTTGTGTTTGACTTCAGAATTCCTGGATATCTAAACTATGTTTCTTGGTGTGTCCCAGTGAGCAGCTTAGTGCCTGTCTCTTGCCTTCACTTGGTCAGGATGCCAGAACAAATATTCCTCCTGTTCCCAGTTTTCCAGTGGATAATTATTAGTTGAACCTCAAGTAATTTCTCCCTGTGGTCAATGTAGGCTTTTGCTGAGCTATTTTGTGGTGCTGTGGAATCAGGTCTCTTTCCAGGTTTCTGCTGGATCTGGTCCATAGGAGTATACACATCTATATCTGGAGATCACTTCCAGGTGGAAATTATGGCCCCAGGGCACTCCTTACAATTAATCTATTGCTTAGATTTTGCATTTACACACTTATAAGATGAAGAGCAGTGTAGTGTAGTAATGTGAAGGATAAAGGCATATTCGACTGTCTTTTATGAAGTACACTAGTCTTTAATGTGTTGCTCATGCTGCTCTGCAGTGAGATATCACAGATGAACCTGAGTATTTGAAGGCCATGTCAGCACACAGGAAAACATATTTTTGCTTCAGCCTCCTCTGAGCTTTAACACAAATGTGGTTAGTGAGTGAATTTTGTTTATGGATAATAGTACTAAAGGCTTGTGGGAAGTGCCTGCCTTAAGTTGATTAATGTATTTTTCAAATATGAGTTAGTCTTACAGCTTTAATCAGCTTTCTGAAACTTAGCTTTTTTGATGTTACAATATTTATGTATTGTCATAAGTTCTTTCCTTTGATATGCGGTAAAAAAAGTTCATTCTGTCCCTGAAATTTTGCTTTCTTACAAGACTGTGAGCAATAAATTTACAGGAAGATTTATACTTGTATTTTGCTCTTTCCATCAAATTTTCAATTCATTTTCAGTGAACAGTGATTAAACTGAAGGAGAATTATGTTCGTACTGATACATTCCTCATGTTTTATACAATGGCAAGCCTGTAGAAAGGTCTACATAATCTCTAACCCTAAGGAAGACTACCATACTAGAGAGGCTTGTTTCTTTTTTTTTCCCCAAAAAATGTGTCATTCAGTTCCATCTAAAGTGACAGTGTAAGTAAATAGTGAGGAAGATGTCAGTGTTCAGGCTCAAGCACTATTTGCAACCCTGCTAATTATATTTTGATCTGTGAAGTGTTTTATTGCTCCATTGCGTTCTTTTTACTTCATTAACTGTCAAGTGTTAAGGATCTTCTTTATGTCCTTCCTGCCTTCCTTCCTGCCTCTCTTCATCCCTTCCTCCCTGCAACACTTCTCTCCCACACGAGCTTTCAGCAGTCTCCCTATTCCTGTGGCTTTTTCATGTTGCTTTGATGGTGTCCATCCTTTCAGATGGACATCTTGACATGGAAGCTTGTTACAACTGCATGCTGTTTTGTAGATGTCTGCTTTTCTCTGCTTTTGTTATCAGTAACAAAAGTTATGGTTACATTTTTGGGGTTTTTTATCTGTTCGTGCACTCAAGTGAACTGTGTGTTGGAAGTATTAACGTGATGTTCCTTTTGAATGTAGTTCTGTAAGAATCACACAAATATTTTGTATGTGTGATAATGGTTATAGCAGAATCATACATTCCCGTTACTAGTATTTGAAGCTAGCTTTTTTAATAAAAGTCAGTATATTGGAGGATGGTCACTTAAAGCAGTTTTCTTTCTTAAAAGCAAACATCACTTTGTTTTGTCTTGTTGATTGGAGTCCTATGTTGGTTACTCTCTCATGTAAATACTTAATTAGGTATGCACAAGACCTTGCTTCTTGAAAAGTGCTTTCTCAGTTGAGTAAGATCATGAAGTATAAGACAGTTACTGAAAATAAGTAATTTGTTCCACTAGAGTGCATGTGTTACATTTGCCCTAGTCTACATTGCCCACCTGTGTCCACAAACCTCTGAGTGTAAGGGGGGATGGAGTTTGCAACACTGTTATTCCTGTAGGAAGTATATGAATTTCTGATGTGTATGGACAACAGTGTGCAATTTAGTAGTATTTTATATTGGAGATACGTGATGGAACATTACCTTGAAAGGAGTAATAATTTTCACTTTTAAGAATTAAAAATAAGTGGAGGTCTAAATGTATGGACAGTATGGTTTGCTCCTACTGAAGGTTCATCTGGTGGAGAGCAACACTTCTTAATAACACAACTCTGGTTAATAAAAGTTCATGAATAAAATTCTCCTCTCAAGGTATAAAGGAGTAAAAAAAATTAAATATTTTTCTTCCCTTTATTTAATTAGGATCCTGTTGATCCAGCAAACACTGTAATTGTGATTCGCTCATTAGTTCCTGGGGGTGTGGCTGAGCAAGATGGCAGACTTCTTCCTGGAGATCGGCTTATGTTTGTCAACAATATCAACTTGGAAAATGGCAGCCTGGAGGAAGCAGTGCAAGCACTGAAAGGAGCCCCAACAGGAACAGTTAAAATAGGAGTTGCCAAACCATTGCCTGTAAGGATTTGGGAATTCAGTGTGTACTTTTCATATCATTCAGTCTGGTACATGCTGATCCTGACTTCTCCATATGTTTTGTGTATTTTGGGGTACAACTGGGTGACCCAACTGTGCCCTTGCATGTAGGAGTGGCCTGGGTAGTATATGACTGGTGTAGTGAATGCAGGACCCAGCACACCTGTCCTGCAGCTGAGAAAACAGCAAAGCACCTTGCAACCAGCAGAGTCTTCCAGTGCTGAAAGTTGCCAGGCATAATATTGTACACTGTACACTTTACATGGTTCTCTGAATGTGTGAGATGATGGCGTAAAGTTGTTCTTATTTGATTTGCCTGGAATTTACCAATTCCTTTGCTTTGCAAGGTATGGTATTGTTTCCCTGCTTTTCCACTCGGGGAGGTTATTTGATTTATTCTGGGTGGTGTGTGGGAGAAACAACAAAACTTTCAAGAGGTTCAATAACAAATTTTTACTTGCAAACTTTAGAACATTAAAGTAGAGCCAGGTATTTGGCAAGTTTTTAAATGTAGGCATATAGAAATGCAACTATATAAAAGCATAAAAATATTGCTTTAGAAAATGTATATGGAAAAAGAAAGAAAAAGAAAGGATAAGGGTAGAAAGGTATATAGTCACCACCCACGGATCTATTGACAAGACTTAATTGTTGCAACTTCAGTGTCCCTTATTCGAAGTGCTGGTCACAGTCTTGATCCATCAGAGATGGGGAAAACCCATGAAACACAAAGTTCCGTGAGTTATTATGCACTCAGGCTAGATGAGAATGCCCAATTGCCTTCCCTGTGGTGGAGAGTTTTACTGTGTCTCATGTAATGCCATAGATCACAAGGCATTTCTGGAGTCTTTGGTGGTTTTTGATACCTAAGATGTTACAGCTTTCTCTCAAGTCACCATAGTTGAACCAATTATAGCCCATGAGAAGGCAGGAATACCTTCAGGCTTCGTGTGAGTGTCCTGGTACTTCTCCAGAGCGGGGTTTTCACACCTGAACCACTTGTGTAAGGACATGGATATGATAAAAAGCACTATCCCACCTTGCAGGATTTGCTTTTTACCAGGCTCTTCCCTTTCCTGGCTCAAAACTCAGCTTGCCGCCTGGGGTGTGGGTGTGCACTCCCTCGGCAGCTGTATGGTTACTTTGTTCCTGGTCAGCAAATCATCTGCTGCTTAAGCAAGCGTTCCGCGTATTGGCCATTAACATTGTAGTTCCTGACAAGTATATATGCAGTCTTTTTATTTATACAGCACAGTTCGTTTATGTAATAGTGTGTAATCTTCAGTTAGTAGACACCTGACTGGTTATTTCAGGCTTGGTTCTAGAAGATAGTCTGGAGCAATTCAAAAAAGGAGGTTAAAGGAGACCTCTGGTGACTGAGATAGTGTATCAGTAAAAATGCCAGTGAGCTAGCATCCCTGATGAGTCAAATTCAAATCAGGAGAATGGCATTAGTTCATACATACAAGGAAGATACCTTTCTCTGTATTAGTAAGCCCAAGCACTGTTTTAGGGGTTCATTTTTGCTTTTCATGAATCGATTATCTTGTAGTCCTTGTGGATGTAGATACCAAGTTTTCATTCTTAGTAGATCTTTGTGGAGACAGTGGGAGGGAATGGATGTTGTTTAAGTTCCCAGAAACTTAACTTTTCATATTAAGAAGAGTACATTTTAACTTGCTTTGTTAAATTATTTTTTTTAATTGGAGACTCCGTATTATTTGCAATCAAAAACTTCATACTGTGGAAGATGTCACACTAAAAGTGAAAATACAGGGGGGTTTTGTTTCTGTTCAAAAAAGTTGTAAACATATGGCATTTGCACTTCAATATTTCATGTCTTATGTTTGCCAAGCAATTGAACATTGCAAATAATCCCTGCTTTTTTTGCAGTACTGGACAAATGCACCTACTATCAAATTATGTTGGAAAAAGCTATTGGTTTATAGTCAGAATTATGCTTTGTCCTCTGTGGGCTGAGAGATACAATTGTAGAACACAGAGAGTAGATGAAGTCTTCCTGCCTGCAAACAAGATTGCTGTGTGGCTACCAAGATTATAAAGACCTCTCCTGTTAAGCTGTTTCTCTGTTGGCAGCTCTGGTGGCAGTTTTAGTATCTCTTTATTAAGACCAGAAATTGAAAATGAGCTTAGACTAAATTGTGGGCCCTGTGGTATACCTGGATAGGCCTTTTTCATTACTTGGAGTTTCAGAATGAGGTGTAAAGCTGAAGCAATTCAGGTGAATTTGAAAAAAAAGTTGTCTCTTTACCTACTGAATGCTGTGACTGTGATTGAAATGAACTCTTTGCTGCATATGGAATCAATTTGCCTTTCTGAACAGCCCCCTGCCCCCTTGCAGAATGCACTGTGCACCTCCTGTGTCCAGGCCGCTCATCCGACTCAGAGCTTCGTTCTTTCTGCAGCTTTCACCTGAGGAGGGCTATGTCTCTGCTAAGGAAGATTGCTTTTTCTACACTGCCCAGTCACTTGAGGAAGAGGGGCCAGCTGATGCAGCCCTCTTCCATGCTGAGCTGGCTCTGGTTAGTGGCCCAACTTACCACAGATTTCTTCACTCTTTTTGCATTTTGTAGTGAAAGGAGTTGCCTTGTCACTGTCCATGCTTGTTTTTTAGTGTTTGCTGTCTCCACGTTACTCATCCACTGTAGGTGGGATCAATCCTGACATTGTAGAAACTGGCATCTAGAAACTTTGGGTTTTTGCATGAGCTGTGAATCTGGCCTATGATATGTTAGTAACTGGGGAAAAAAAAGTATTTTGCTGATGTTTTCAAAAGTGCGCGGCTATCCCCTTGTCCTTGCATGCACTGAGCAGCCCTTTGGAAATCTCACTTTTTAGAGAAATGTTAATGTGCTTATTTTTCTGTATATCATAATGCATCACTTTTCTACTGTGGAAAGTTTTTGATACTCCCTTTTTGCATGTAATCCAGCCTTACAAGGAATGCTGTCTGTCTTCGAAAGCTGCAAATACTTCCTCCTAATAATATTCTTCAGCCTTCAGCATCAATTAGTGATTATGAGATTTACGAGGTCAAAAGGCGTTCACTTGTACAAACAATGCGGCTTACCTGAGCATTCAGTGCCTTACATAGCTCAGAAGTTACCAATAACAACTCAGATTAAAAAGACACAGGAAATAGGGCACTACAAAAAAAGCAAAAAATCCCCCAACCCCTCCTCCGGCAAAATAAAAAAAACCCAACCCAGAATACACATGTATATGTATGTATTCCAAGTGTGTGTTCTCATGGTTGGTTGTTCTGGTCTGGGTCTGATGTTGAAATTATAAGGCCCTCATTTTCTGGGGACTTGAGCAGGGAAACATCTTCTAAACACCAGAACTTAGTTAATTAGAGAAAAACTCATAACTAAACAAAAATCTGAAATGGATCCTATCATGGTGAAAATCTCTGCATTACTGCTTCCAGCAGGTTTTCTGTTTTTTCACATTTGCAGATGACAAACTGGTTTAATAACTTGCCTTTAAACAAGACTGCATGTTTTTAATTTTTCAGTTTGTCACCTTTAGCAGCTAGGTAATAGTATTTGTCTTGCTCCAGTCATTGAGAAGAAGCATGAGTTTTATATTTTAAATAACCTTCAAGTAAGGATATGTTGAAACGACCAGATTAAAACTATCTAAAAATTTTGACTTCCATCTGTGCTTCCTATTAAAAAAAACTTGTGAAAAAAAGCAGTGAAAATATATGACATAGCAAAATTGCCAATCAGGTTTGTCAGTTGTCTAATTAAATGTGCGCAATAGGAAATTACATGTGTGGTCACCCAGCTGAAGATACATTTTCAGAGTGCTCATACGAGATACTGTTTTTCATAGACAGATCTGGACTCAGATTTTACAGATCTGTCCTGAATTTTCACTATACTTTTTTTAGGGTGTAGCTGTGGTAAAACGAATATGCATTTTCAATATGAGCTGAGAGTTAAGTTACATCAAAGAGGCAGTTTGGACTAGCAGTTAAGTCTATAGGCTTGAAATAATAAAAAGAATCCTTTTTACTGCAGATTGTTGCTACTGCTACAATGAATTCATAACATGATTAACCACAGGGGCTGAAAAACAAGTTAGATCCCATCTCTGTAGATGGGTGCACTTGTCTGCTTCATACAAGTTTATGATACGGGCATGGCTACTAATCCAGTGATCATTTTTGTAAGCCTACGCTATGTTCTTGAACTCTGCCAGGGAAAATGAAATAATAATCAAAGTGTAGTGTATGAAGCACCGTAAATGAGGTATTTTAGGGCCTAATTTTATTCTTGTATTTGAAAGAATATGAGTATTGGAAAAAAATACGTATCAGTTAAAAATAAAGGCAAAAATGCTATCCATGTTGATGTCTGAAACTCTTTTAAAAATTTAGTTTTTCATGTAAGAGAAATAGAAATATAAGAATGCCCATAGTTATCTTGTTGTCAAAAGCAATTTAAAATCTATTTTAAAAATTACATAATGAATTTTGCATATAAATGCTTTGTAAAGCACTGCAATTTCCAGATGGTTTTAAAAAGAATATAAAATAACTGAGCCTAAGGAGTTGAGTCAAGGGAATATTCCTGACATGTGGCACCAAGTGAAGCTCATTATATTTTCTGTGCTAATTTATGTAAAAGAATATTAAAAAAAAGAAGCCCCAAAGAAATCAAAATATGGACACCAAGAAGTACAGCAGAATTCTCCCAGCATTTTGTACTTCTATTAATAGGCATGAACTTGCCTCAGCCCCGCAACTTACTCTGGTTCAGACTCTTCCTTTAGTTCAGATATTCTTTGCAACCTTTGAAGATGTAGTCACAGATTTACTGGAAGCAAAAAATTTTCCTGCTGCGCTGTGCAAATGTAATTTCAATATAAAACATGGAATGGAAAAAAAAGAAGCATCAGTATGTGGCTGGTGTGCATGTGTTTGGGGCTTATGTGGTGTAATGGCAACAGCCCGGCTGATTGAATTGCTTTTGTTGTTAGGTGGACTCCGGTGAGGCAGATCTAGCGGATGAGTCCACCTTTGAATCACAGTATTCTCTAGAGAGAGACGTCTTCCAGGATTCAGTGACAGCTCTGCATGACAGTGCCTGTAGCGCTGAGGGGAACGACAGCTTCTCTCTTCCATTATCAACTCTGAAGGTAAAACCAAGGATGGTTTTATTGATGACAAACTTTGATTTTATGTGTGAGCAGGCTGTATTATTAGATATAAATGTTTTGTGTCATCCTGGTTCAAAATGCTCTATTTGTTACCAGGTTAAAATTTTGTTTAGAGTAGTGCTAATGTCTTGCAGATGTCTTTGTTGAAGAGAGAGGCACATAGAGGCACAAAGCTTGGATTTTTTTTTTTTTTTTGCTAGATATAAAGCATTATTTAGCCAAAGTATGGTGAGATGTTTGGAGTATTAAAGGTGCGGTGAGCAGTCTGCTAGAAAAATATAATTGTCATTCAAAGCACAGTGAAGAGTGCTAACATATAATGAGTGGGTTCCTCTGTATTTTAGTATGAAAAGCAAGAGTAAATTTTTATCCTAATTTTTGCTTTTGTGTTTCATAATTAGCATGTTTCTGTGGTTTTGAATGAAATTTTCACAGTGATGCTGTAATTAAAAGGAAATCCATATATATCAAAACTCTGCTAATGATTTTTATTTAAAGCAATAAATCAAGATTTGTTTAAGAGTATTAAGATCAGTAGCTTTTTTGGTTCTTGGTCACATACCCATAATGACGTGATTGTTTTGTTTCTTTCCATGGTTTTTCATGTTCTTTTTTTCTTTTAAATATTTAGATTTATTTCACTAACCTAGAGCCTTCCAGTTCCATTCTCCTAGCAGTGATATTGAAAATCACTGGTTTTGCAGTCAGTGGTCTTGAATAGCTGCTGCATTTTCTGCCACCCCTGAGCTGCAGTGACTCCCGTTAACCTTGCTGGAATATGTCTAGCCCTTATGAGGCGCTGGTTAGAAAACTAGATTCATCTTCTAATGGTTTCTCCTAATCCACAGAAGAGCACATCTCTGCTGTGCCAGTGGGACAGCTTGCATTGTTTAACTCTGTAATTGTTGCTTAAATGGATTATGCATTTTACATGCTCAGGAGAATTTTGTGAGATAGAGACTGGATGATTTACATTATATATCACATTGAGGCTGTACAAAGTCTTCAGTTATTTTCACCATTGACTTACAGATAGCTTTGGTTTACATGTTCTTTTAAAATACCATGCTCCTTTTCAGTGTTGGTCTCTGTACATCAATATGAAGTGAGTATTAAGTTCTCTGTAAGTTCTCTATATTCATGGTTCACAAAACAAACATAGTGAGAAAATTTGTTCATTAATGAAGACTTTTGAAACAAGTGAAATGCAGTAAAAATTAAAACAGCACTGTTTGGTGCTATGAGGAATGCAGATACTTCAGTTATTTCTGACTGCAGGGCAGTTGACAGGTTCTGAGTGTCACTTTGGTGTCACATTTAAAACAGGTGTTGAAAAACATATTTTAAATAATGCAAATGGCCACATGTTACTATAGGTAAAGATTCCTGGAATTGTGTTTGTCTTAAAAAATGACAGCATTGGCTTTTCTTTAAGTGAAGCAAAAGTAAAAATGAGCATATGGTGCAACCCTTCATATGTATATATGGCATATGAAATAAATGTGGAGTATGATCTGATGCTTGTTTTCACTGATCTGGAAATGGATACAAAACAGACTTAAAAGATGTCCCAGCTGTATTTGAGACCTTATAAAGTAATTTAAATAGATTATAGTACTCGTGTTTTGTTCTCAAAAAGGTAGGAAATCATGTAATTGATTATATCATGCAGATTAGTTGCATTTAGGCTCTGCTCAATTATCGTATCAGCTTAAACCACTTACTGCTAAGCCTTTTTTGATTCTTGTCTGGGGACAGAACAAGCATGTATGCACTTCATGGAAATTGACAAAAATATCCCCAAATCCTGGAAAGCATTTCTCCCCAGCTTTTTGGAAAAGCAATAGAAAAATTGATAGAACCAGTGGATAATAACTGACAGGTAGAGGTAGCTGATTTTGACTTCTTTTACTGCATTTCAGAAAAAAATCCCTAATACTGATACAGAGCCTCTAAGTCTAAGTCCTTGATGCATCTTTTTAAAATATAATGGCCTAGATGTTTTAAAAATAACTTACTTTAAAAGCTCAGCTAGAGAATATTTGAAGTTTTTTTTCTAGAATGCTATCATTTTTGAAATCCCTTGAAACATTCAAGGGCAGGGCCTCAGAATCTTGGAAATCTAAACAAATGTGTAAACTTAGTCCTAGTACTGCAGCCATAATTGGTAGACTTGCAATAATTATTAGCTTCTGAAATTGCATTATTGTATTTCATTGTCACACTTCAAATCTCCCATATTCAACTTTTGCTGAGGTATGACCAAGTTTTTACTTGTCACTCTTTCTGAGGAAGAGAAATCTTAATGTGTTTTTGCTCAGTTAAACGGATGATTGCATTGCACTCTTATTGTCTGAGCTGCTTGAAATTCCTTCCTTGCTAAGTGTGCTGGAAGTAAAGATGTTGGTCTTACAAAGGTCTTTTACCTGAGAAAAACAATTGGATGATTGAATTTTAAAAACTTACTGAAGTCTCTCGTATGAGAATGTGTAAGTGAATGTTACTTTGCTGAAGGTAGTAGAAAGTTACTGAAGAGTACCAAGTTGGAGTTAGTATCTTATTTTACTGATTTCTGGTATTACAAAGCAGAAGAAATGGTCTAAGAAATCAAGTTCACTTTATAGTAGAATGAGTGCCTGTAGGGAACTACAGATGAGGTTGATCTTGCTGATCTTACAGCAAGATGTTTAAATTCTTATGTTCAAATTAAATGTTATGTTTAAATTCTGTGAGATTAATTTTTATTTAAGGTTTTAGCATGGAATGTGGTTTTGAATTATACTACAAATGAATGGTGATTGTTCATTGTCTCCTGTGTTGAACAGTCTGTTGGAGAGGAATGCCCAAATGCTGAAGCTGATTTCCATGTATCTGAGAAGAATCTGTTCAACATGAATCTGAACCAGAGACTGAGAGATGAAAAGTCTGAAGTGGACTGTAGCCTGGAAGCTGCAAGTGATTTTACTAAAACAGATCTTCTGACTCTGGAGGTTTCGGATATCAACCAAAATGAAAGTGAAAATACAGCAACATGGACTGGATCTCAGACAACATCAGAAATTGTACTAAATACAAGCCTTGCTACTACCACACATCTTGATCCTAATGAAAAAGTAAAGTTATTTGCCTTTTTTTAAAAATAATAATAATTTAATAAACGTACAGAAAGCCTGTAATTAGACCAAAGAATTTCCTGCAGAAATCATCACAGGCCAACACCCCCATATAGTTCTTAGATTATTAATGTTCTTGGGATGTGTTAACTCACATCAAAACTTTGGGATATAGACCTTTCCAGAACAGGACATAATTTATGACACAAAGATAGGATTTTCTCAGAGGCTTGCAGTACAGGGGCATAGACAAGTATTCTCAGGCCTCACATCATTAGATACTGCTGGACCACAGTGTACCCACTGGGTAGGACAAGGGAATTTTCTTGGCCCTTGTTAACCTTCACAGGAGCATGAGNGGGGTGGGTGGTGTGAATGTCTTGAATCATGGTGTTGTTGCAAGCCTGTGCAATTCAGCTCTCAAAGTGACCTGTGATGCTACAGTGTGCAAACATAATTTTCCATTATATGACAATCACCTGTGACATGTGTTTCTTATTTATTCCGTTCAGTGATTTATTAAGAAATGCTTAAAAGAGCTGCGATTTCTGACAAGATTTGTTACTTTAGTACCGGCAGATTGTCAGACATCTGTGGTGAATGAATCTGAAGCCCTTGAATTCATTCTACTAATTTTGATGTTCCTAAATTAAAAGCGTTCTTTGTGATAAATTTGGTATATTGCCTGAATTAAAACAGAAATCATGATGTTAGTTTGATCTTCGATGAACTTTTCCAATTTCTGTATGAGGAATCTGACTTAATTATGTGCATAGCTTTTGTGTAAGGCAAAAATAGTTGAGATCAGTATGACCAATCATATTTTTATCTTGGTAATCTGAGCTGATGTTGTTTTCCCTTGTGTTAGGATCAATTGCTTTTAATGGAAAAGAGATGCCCAGTATCTTTGGAGGGAAGTTCCACACCCCCAAATTCAGTCAAAAACATATATGAGAAGACTATCTCTATTGCAAAAGGCAATTCAAGCCTAGGTAAGTTAGTGAATGTTTTTTGTAACCTCTTCAGGAATATGGCTGTTGGTTTCCCTTGTACATTCCCTGTTTATTAGTAAAATATAAGTATTTTCTATTTAGTGGGGACAGGATATTCATTCTTTGCTGCTCTTGCCCTGTTTGACTGTAGTGGCACTGGGGGAATTTGCTGTCCCTGTGAACACAGAAGTGAAATGTAGAGTCTCACTGAGAATTTATTTTCCCATAAAGGAGTTTAGTCTTTTCTAAATCTTAAGAGAACAATTTTAATGCATCATTTTTCAATGTCTGTACTAATATAGTGGAAAACCAAGATATAGCCAAGGAATACTGTAGAAAAACACTATGGTCAAAGAGCTGTAGATGACACTTTCAAATATTTGTAAGCACAAAAGGGTCTTGCTTTCTGAGGATGATCAGAAGGGTCTAAACAAACTATTTGCTTCCTTGCCTCAAATTTGTACTTGAATCCAAAGTGCCTCAATCTTTCGGAAAATCATGTCATTGATAAATTTAATAGGTAGTATTCTTGGATTAATGATATTTTCTGTAGTGAAGTTCAAAGTTTTTAGATATCTGCAAATTCCTGAATGTACTGACTAGAAGCAATTTTTGGAGTGAACACACACGGCGGATGATACTGTTTTTCATTGTCCTATCCTGCTCTCTGATGTAGCCTTGCGCAGTGTGAGGAGGAGAACAGGAATAGAACCCTGCCAGAGCCCACGCTGGGAAGGCTTTGTGTTGAAAGGCAGGGATGTGTCCCTCCCATTTGTGGCTTGTGTGTTTGTTTGGTTTGATTTAGGTTCCTGATGCTGTTTCTTCCAGCCAGCTGCATATTCTTGAAGACTCTCTGGGATTTGTAGGGCAGGACTTTGTGTGGGTACTGGCTATCAGCGGTAACTCCTCGCATTCTTTAAAATGGGCCATCCACGGAACTGGATGTTTATAAACAGTCCCCAGTGAGGACTTCTTGCTGTGCAGAGGTGGGTGTCAGATTATTACAGCTGTGATGCTGTATTTCAGTGGGCACCTCGGCCTGGAATAAACTGCTTTCTGATGGCTGGATGCTCAGTCTGCCACGTATCACCTTCATGCAACAGCCATCCTTCAAAATGGATCTGGTTTAAAATCAGGGTCTCAAAACCAGAAAGATGTAGAAAAGGCTGATACAGGTATAAGGTTTTATCTTTCATTGGTATGAGGTTCTTGGTTAACTACTACCTTTACTAGCCTCTTTGCAAGGCTGTCTAAAGTGCAGTCACAATGCATTTCGATGCATCTGGATTTTGTTAGAGGTTTTTTTGCAATAGACTCTTCATTCAGTGGAGTAGGTTTTCATTTATATGTATAACTATTTTCAGTGCAGTAAACATCAAAGCAAATCGCATGTCAAGCATAATACGGCATAAAAATACAAATGTGGGGCAGGGTGCATATTGGTAGACATTATATGCATAAAAAATAAGAGTAGTATTGATATGTACAAAATATGAATGTGAGTATTGCTTTCTTTTGGCTTTTGACTGTAGCATTTCTCTTCCAGTCTGAGTGTGCTCTGGCCTGGGAAGGAGCCTGGGCACAATGACCAGTTCACACACATAGCTGCACTGCTTTTACCTTTCATCTTTAAAAAAGGAGCTAAGTCCAGAACTATGAATGATGTTGAAAGCTGCAGCTGCATCAATTAAATAATTGAGAGTTGAGAACTGGCATTTCTTTTTTCCTTCTAAATGGTGTTACCCATAGTGTGCAGCAGCTCTTTAGTGCTAGACACTGCTGGAGCTCTAACATTTTGGCTGTGATTTTTTAAAAGATGAGAAGCACCCAAATGCAGAAGAGCAGAAATGCCATTGTTGTGTACCAAAAGTTTGGCAACTTTATAGAGGCATTTGCATTTTTAACCTGAAACTAGGAATCCAAAGTGTGACATCAGCCTTGCTGATCTGTAATGATGTTATCAGCACAGAAAAAGGGGGAGGGGGTCTCTAGTATGTGTGATGTTTTTCTAAAGTGCTATTAAACTACCATCAGTAATGTCTGTTGCTGTCTTAACCAAACAGCAAGGTTAGGTTCAGAATTTCAAACCACATTTCAAAAAATAAAAAGTTTTTTAATAACCAGTACGAAGATAGCAGAGGTCCACTGGGTGGACTTCAAGCGTCCCAGCCCTGCCTTTCTCACTGCCTTAGTGAAGAACAGGTTTTCCTGAAACTGTTACTGGGGTCTGTTTCATGAGCACCAACTGCCCTGAAGATAACAGTGACAACTTGTGTGTAAGGACAGTGATAATAACACATGAAGGCCATCATAAGTCAGTCCCTTTGGGTTCCCCATGAGAGAGGAGGGGCAAGAGCTTATCTGTCTTATTTCCCATTACTGGAAAGAAAGTGGAGTTAAAGGGTATATATATTGAGAAGCAGTATCTTGTGCCACAGGTAGGATACAGTTTTAAGTAAAATATTGGACTATATATCCATTAGCAATACGCAGACTTTCACAGAAGTCAGGATGCTCTTCTGGGTCTAAGCTGTGGCCCACCTAGGATAGCAGGAAGGCAGCCACCATCTCAGTGGAATCTGATTTATGCTTTCTCTTGAAAATAAGTGTGTATTTGTTTTTGGCCTATTAATTACCTGTTTAATCATTTCACCTTCTTTCCAAAGAGAATTGTCATAAACGAAAGTGAAATGTGTATAAACTCAGAGAACCATTAGAAGAGTGGTGATTTTAAATGACTTTTAAGCAATTTCATTATCTTTCTTATTTTTTGCTTAAATATTCCGCTGTCTTAATTTTTTTTTTGTATTGAACTGAGTGTGTGAACTGACAAGGTAAAGTTACTGTGATCGTGATTTGTAATTGCTGTCTCAAATGGGGAGGCTTGGTGATATTGGCAGGTCAGCTGACTTTTCCTTTCCATGTGCACCAAGTCACATTTCTTTGTCTTGGCACCCAGAGCTGTGGCTCAAAGACTTTTAACTGTTTCCGGTGTTTTTACTCTAGGGATGACAGTAAGTTCCAATAAAGATGGTTTGGGAATGATAGTTCGCAGTGTCATCCATGGAGGCTCAATAAGTCGTGATGGACGGATTGGTGTGGGGGACTGCATCCTGTCCATTAATGAAGAGTCAACCACTAACTTAACCAATGCACAAGCCCGGGCAATGCTGAGACGACATTCACTCATTGGACCAGATATAAAGTAGGTAAAACTAGATGACGAATTACGGTAGGAAAAAGCTAATAATCAAAATTCGTTTATTTTTGCAAGTATTTTAAATGAAAATTTTGTTTGTACACATGAATTTACCTTTAAGTTGCAGCTTCAGAAGGGTAATTCACCTTCGGATTACATTTCCATGGATTTCAGAGATGAGATCACTTGTGTGAGAGGCTTCAGATGTTCTTAGAAATTACTGTCACGAGTATCATCATCATTACTGCCCTGCCTAGTTTTATTGAAAGAATAGGATTAATCAGAATTCTGCATTCATCGTGTAACTCTTCTAAAGAAAGTAACAATTTTCTCAAGATGTCTGGGGTTCTTGAAGGTGGACTGTCCTGGCCATTGCATAAGTGATTTCATTTTTTTTTTTTTTTAAATGGGTTTTGGCTGCCAGATGGAAAGTATGAAATACAATGTTAATGGAGAAAATTAATGCTTAAAACATTTCAGTACCTCTGTGACAAACACTAGAAGCACTCTGTTTTTTGTAGTCACTTCCAATTTTTTATTAGTACGTATGAATGAACTGTTGCTGCTGTGCATAACTATCTGCTCTTGGTAGTTTTAAATTACCAATAATTAATACAAGTTTTGAGAAACCCACTTGATGAGGAAGTTTCTTCTTCTCAAGTTCACACAATTTGCAGAATTTCAACTGCCTTAAAGTACAATTCTTTCTAGTTGCTGTGGTTGTGGAATTAACTTTGCCCACAAGCACCATCTGGAAATGAGGGTGTTGTTCCTGAAGTTTGGGTAGAGCTGTTGACACACCAGTGCTGGGTTTACAGCTTCAAAACCTAGCGTCTGCTTTCTCTATTTAACCTGTTACATTTATTGGGTCAGATATGCAAATAGATTAATGGAGTTGTTGGTAATAGAAGCTTCTACTTATTCGAGAGAATGGCCTTGAAAGAATCAGTTCAGTCCCTGTGAGTTTACAAGTAACTGTGGTTAGAACTGAGTTCAGAATAGACAGCACGGCATTCCATACTTGCCCAGAAGTATTCTAACTTGGAAGAGACCTCTGGGAACAGGTGGGCAAAGTACCTTCACTATGGATAGTAGGTTTACTTGCCTGCCCCATAGCTGTCATGCGTTTAAGATTCTGGTTTAATATAAGCCTATTTAAATAAAGGGATATGCTCGTGTAATGAATTACATTATTGTTAATGCTGTCAGGATTATAAGCGAGTCAGTGTTGATAAAGTGTGATCTTGGTTATTCCTGTATGCTTCCAAACTACAACTCCAGCTGTCATGATTGAAATAAGTTGTATGTGTGTTGCATGTGTGTGTGTTATCTGCTTAGAGACACAAATGCTGCAGCACCATTCTTCTGTGAGGAGTCCTTTTTTAGTGCTGTAGTCTGTGATCAAATACAGGTGTGTTCATTACTTGTGCTTATCCTTTTATAGCTGCTGTATTTTATGCTTTGTGACTACAAGTTTTGTTTTGTAGTCTTACTCTTTTGCAGATATGTTGGAAATACTAAAATCTTGCCTTAGGTGTGGATATTCAGATTTTCCAGTGAAAAATGCATTCCATTTCTGAAAGATATTGCAGAATAGGGGCAGTTGCTATTCAAATTCTTACTCAAGATTTTTGTTTTTTGTTTTGTATTTATGTTCTTTTTTGCATTTTTGTGACAAGTTTTAAAGTGGAGCCAGCTTCTCCACTTTAGAAACAGAAACACTAAATCCTTTGGTAGCTTTTAAAGGAGTCTTGCAAGAAAAATTAAAGTATTTTTGGGACTACATGGTTTTGCTATAAAACTATTCAACGTAATCAAACTTTCAGTTTTTAACTTGCAGGAGCAGTACAGGATTCCAGAAAAATACTATGATACAAACATGTGGGTAACACCCCAAATCAGAAATTTGGAGATGAGGAGCTTCATGTTAAGATAGTTCTTCATGTTTGCTGAGAAGGATACACACCCCTCTCCCATCCCCCTCCCATATTTGTCAATTCAGAGCTAATGTGGTGCATGACCTTGCAGCATTTTTGATTTAAGGACCATCATTTCAAAGATTTAAGTTGACTCTCTTTGATGTTTTCCTTGGAAAACAAGGGTATGCTAGCACTAAGATGTGATCATCTAGATACCATTCCTCTTAGTCCTTACTGCAAAATTTACCCCTTAACTTTCAGAATGAGCTTTTTTGGGGTAGCAGGGTGCCCCAAAAAGTGGTTAAACAGAAGTGTTTTGCTTCCAAAGCTTCCAAATAGTATTTTGAGAGAAAACACAAAACCGTTCTTACTGGCCTAAAGGCATTGTTGTATTTATTAAAGGAGATTTGATTTGGAATAGTTCAAGAACCAGCAGTCTGAGTTTCAGAGTTGTGTATTTAGGTTTTTTTCCCCCTTTGTGTGTAGAAAACCAGATGTGTGGCCTTACTAGAATGCATTCTGTTTCACTTCTCACTCTGCCTTGCCAGGAGCTCTTACATTTCCGTCATAGTTGGTGTTTTGTGCTCAGCAACAGCTGCTTGTAACATCTGTCAGATGATTATAAAGCTGAATTAGAATTCACCTGACTAAACTGGGGGGATCAATTCCTCATCAAGGAATAAGAGAGATTGCAATTCCATTTTCCATGCTTCTTAATAATCACTGCTATAGACAGCAATAAAGAGCAGATGTTATCTGGGTTAGGTGGAGATAAAGTGGAGGTGGAACAGGACAAACAAAGGAAAGGAAGAAAAGAAAAACTAGCTCACACTTTTACATACATAAGAATGCCTCTCACATTCAACGTGAGACATTGATATCAATTAACACCATTGTAAAAAGATACTGCATCATATGCTTCACATTCTAGATCTTCTCCAGCACCTGCTGATGATCAGGCCCTCTGTTATGTGTGAGTATTGGCGATTCAGAAACTCATTATGGCTCTGTGTTGCAACTTGTCTGTAAAATCATTCCATGCTTTTTTGACATCAATAGTAATGTCAGGGATATATCCAGATATAGGTACATACTCTCTTTCTTCTTGTGTATGTTTGTGTGTGCATGCACATGTGGCTGCACATGTGCATATATATGTATTTTAATTAAAAAAGATATGACTGCGTGTGTATAATTGTATTATATATTTATATATGGCTTTAAACTTGAAGATCAGAGCATATTTTCTAAGTCTGGAATGAACATACCTGTATTCTAAAAAAATTATTGCTAATATTTTTAAATTTCATCTATGACAGCCACTCAAGATGTGCTCAGAGCACGTGTGCATGTTGTGTGTATGTGTACAAGGTTCACTTCTAGAATTGGCATGAGTACAATGTACTGATATCTGGATTAATCTCAGTGTCATATTTTCTGTGGCACTTACATTTTACTTCCTTCATGTATGAAAAGGTTCAAACTGAACCTTAAATGTTAATTACAGTAATTTGTCCTGAGCATTTTCCATCCTTTGTAATTTGATTTGTTGGTGTTTCAAGGTTTTGTGTGGCTGTTCAGTCAAGCATGTGATAAATGTTCCTCTGTACTGCATGCAGTGTTGTGTTTACAAGATATTTTCATATATACAGCCGTTGGTGTTTCCATTGTCTCTGCTTTAGTTGCTAGTGCATATCTCTGGGGGTAGAAGTGGTGATAGCTCTCAAGAAAGAAAACCAAAACACTTTTCTTTCAAGCTATACAGCTACGAAAGAGAGGAAGATGGTTAATATACATTGATTAATGCATATGCTTTTCTTTGAAATTGTTAAACTTCAATTTCTCTTGCAGCAAAGAAATACAACACAGAAGTGGAGCATTCATTTATTTATTTTATGGTTATCTTTGTCTTCATGTCTGTTTTCTGGCCCTCGTTTCTCTTACTGTCTTCCCTGTAACTACCTTAAGACAATTACCAGTCTGTTTTGCAGATGAATATTCAGATGCCTTGGTGGGTTTTTATTTCCGCGTCGCAGCACAAAGTTCAACAAAGTTGGTCAGAGGAACCAAAAACTTCTTGTTCTATGCCCCTCATCATCCCAGTCATAGGCTGAGCTGTTCAGGATGATGCTGAATATCTTCAGACCTCACATTGACCTCCAAGTGAGCTCCAGCAGCAATCCAGCAAGTGATGGACTTGATAACTGTGAGGTGTCTGCCCATGAGCACTAAGCAGGGAAAAAACTTCTAAATCTAAAGTCTTTAATAGAGTGCGACCTTGCCAAGTGTCACAGAAGGCAGGAGCAGGCTGAACAGCCTCCTAGCAAAGACTGCTTTCTGTTATACGTATTTCCTAAAGATGTAGAGAGAAGATTTTTGATACAGCTTTTAATTTCAGTAATAACGTGCAAAACAGAGGGAGTAGGAGGACAGTCACATCAGTATTACAGGTAATAAGAGCAGCTAGGGAAACCTTTGCAGTTAACTGGGCTTTGGAAATCATGGGCAAGATACAAAGGTGAACTCCGCACAGAATGTAACTTTTCATGTATTTGATCCATGTAGTTTGGTTTTCTTTTGTATGTTATTTTTTTGCAAAACGCAAGTGTTCTGGTTCGTATTTGTGAAACAACTGAAGCATTATAGAAACCTAGTTGTAAATAAGAACAAATAGTTAAAAACATACTGAATGTTCCTTTAAGTGCTTTAAGTTAGGCTATTAGAACAGTATTCAAGCACTAGAATAAAAATAACATCTTCTTCCAAAGTGCTAAAATCTCCCAGTGAGATTATCTAAATTTTATTCCATCTGTGGAAATCAATTAGGCAGTTCAGTGGCTCAATTTTAGCTGCATTTTTTAGAAATGGTAAAGCACACCTCTTTTCTTTGTAATTCCTGTGCTGCACACAGAAAGGGAAGCTAAGGCAGCTTTTGGGAGACGTTTCTAAGTAGCATTTAAAACACTTTGAGAGCATCCTTTGAGTCATACCTTCTTAATGTTTCAGCACAATGTCAGTTATTTAATTATGCAATGAGTGTGCCATTCTCCTTTCCACACTTTAAACCATAGCTTCCAGCCTCAGTTTATCATAAAGGAGATTGTCCAAGCCTTCTAGCCACAAGTTCTGGTTTCTTTACTCTATCTTTCTGTCCAGGGAAAACTACATTATTTCCTACTTTTTTTTATAAGTGGTGAATGTAACTGAATGAATGTAACATTTTCTTACATTGAAATCTACCTTGCAGATCTTACAGGTTTTGTAGAGGCAAGGTGTCCTTATAGACCTGCTGGGTGAAGCTGCTGCATCAGCATTTGACCCATGAGAGTTTTGTGTATTTGTGAGCCTGATACAAGTGCTTCACTGTAGTTCAAGACACTTGGAGTTGGAGGTGGTTGAGAAATAGTAGTTATTATTCTCCAAAATTCTTTTTTCTCTTGCTGTTTGCTGTTTCACTGCTGGGTCTTCACAGAATAGCTGCTGCATGTCTTTAGCATTTCCCAGTGCTAGAATGCCCTCAGGAAAGGCAGATAAGGGTTAGTGATGTTTTGCTGAGGGTTTGTTTCCAAGAGTGTGTTAACTTCTCAGCACTCCAAAAGGAAAATATGTTGTGTCAAGTGGAGTAACCTTTGTGTGTTTGAAAAAAGGCCAATGCAGAACAGGGAGGAGATTTAAGGAAGAGGAAAGGCTGGTAATACTAGAGATTTTAGAATGGATATGAATTTAGATAATACAGTTTTAGAAATTTCCATTAAAAGAACTACAGAGTTCCTTCTGTTCAGCACTCTAGACACCTCCATACTGACCCTTTTTTCACTTTTCTAGATATGGTAGATGTGAGCGCAGGTAGGGAACGTACTTGGACACATACACAGACAAATTAAGATCGTCCTTACAGTATATTTTGGTAGTGTTTTAGACTGACAGCATTAGTTGTATAAAAATTAAGTTGCATTTCTTCTGATGCTTGATGTATTCAGCAGAAAACTACTTAGAGGAGGAATCAGTGGCAGTCAGGGTGTGACAAAGAGGACATCAGTCAGGAATGATAGACAGGAGATGGCTCCATGTGAAAGCCTCAGACCTAAAAGAGTCTCTTCCCAGCAGTTTATGTATCCTTGCTAAGTGGCCAAGACCTTTTGTTTTTTTCAGCCCTGTCTCTTCCATGGAGGAATATGTTATTTTTCCTCTTAATAATGTGATGTATGGCAAGACAGACTTTTTTCCTGCCTTTTTTCCATCAGCCTTACTTCTTGGTATACTTGAGTCTGATAGCTCTGTTTTTAAGAAGACAAAGCATTGTTAAAGGAGGGCTATCAAAGTAGCCTTGTTTATGTCATGGTATATACTGTGGTATCGTTTTGCCTTCCAGATGGAAGTTTTTCAAGAAATATTCTTCAGGCCTTAATCTTTTTTCCCCTCTCTGTTTTACTCTCCCCGGTCTATTGGGCCCTTTCTGTTTCTGACATTCAAACATCAAGTGGAGTCTGCACATCATTTTCCTGTTGAAATGTGACTGTCTGACTGTCGTAAACTGGTTGGAAGTGCAGGAAGTTCTGGAGGAAGGAGTTGAGCTGGGGATTGGTTCCTGTGGCATAGATGGTGTGCTGTAACACATTTGTATGTCCAGACCCATGAAGTATTCTTCATTAAAAGCATAGGAATCTAAAATAAATACTAAAACACCCAGAAAAGCACAAAACCTCCTACAACTTCCAGAAACATTTTCAGCAGTCATTGAGGGTGGCAGTGGTGCCTCAAATTTCACAGATCCTTCAATGTTTGTCTTTGCATGAGGAATCCACGTTTTGAATAAAGCTGGATTGTCTCTTGTTACATTCCTGTCACTGTTCAAGCACTATTTACTTAAATTATAAAAAATGATGTGCTGTTCAGCTACCTAATTTGACTATAAATGTGTACTTGTTGCAGAGTCACAAAGGATTCATGTAAGTGCTTATTCTCCACATACCAGCACTGTGGCTTTGAAGTCAACGAAGTAGTCTTGAGTGGCTTCCTCATATCCATACCTCAGACCCACTAAGGGGAGGACTGACATTCCTAATGCTAGTTTAATCATGTCCCATTTTATTGCAGTATTACGTATGTGCCAGCAGAAAATTTAGACGAGTACAGGGCCAGTTTGGGACAACCGGCAGAGGGAGCTGTGCCACTTGAACTTTTTCCTTCACATATTGTCAGGTGAGTCAAAAGGCTTATGTTTTCTCTCAAATAGCTCTCAAATTTAACTCTTTCCATACACCATGCACATTTTGGGAAGGTTATTTTATTTTAAAGGAGATAAAAGATGGATGATTTTCTTCAGACCAGCAGCCACTACAGTAAAAAGCTGTTAAAAATACAGTTTTTTGCTTTGACTAGCAAATTTTTACATATTTTTAAAAGTCTGTTTGATCTGTCCAAAAAAGGAGATTCAATTCTTTCTCATCCTGAATTTCTCTTAAATACATGCAGTTGGATTTGTGGATTGCCGCAAATACTGAAGTACTTCCAATATAAGACTTTGGTATTGATGGTCTTTCCAGAACATAACTGAAAAGAATAAATAGTGCCATTCTTTTACTTGAGTTTCAAAAATTCATTGCAGTTATAGTCCAGCATTTTAAACTGACTAATAATTGGTTTTTTGCAATTCATCTCCAAAAGCAGTAAGTTTGGTTGAGTGTTGCTGTTGTAGTTTCTTCCGTTTTGAAAAAAGTAAATTACCTTTAGCTTTGATTTGGTTCTAGTTCCAAATTGCAGTCTTTTACTCTGTTCTGAGGATGGAAACTTCATTGCAGATAAAGAGTGGACGGGGACTCACTGAACACCATATATATTCTAACAGACATCAGAAAAAGAAGTTACTTACATGAATCTGGTGTACGAATTCTAATGCTGTCAGGGTGACTCAATATACGAAATTTTTCAGAAAAATCTAGTGATTACATGGATTCTTCAGAAATAAATTACACGTTCCTGTTTATCATCAGGGAACTCCCGGAGCTTCCAGAACGTGAAGAGGGGGAGGGAGAAGAAAGTGAACTTCAAAATGCAGCTTTCAGTAACTGGAACCAGCCAAGAAAGTAAGTGCAGATCTAGTTGCACATTATAAAATGTCATCTGAAATTCAAAAATTTTGAAATATATTTTAAGCAGAGTAAAAAACCAACAGAACCTCTGCACTTACGTGTGTTGCACATTGCAGGAGTAATTAGCGGTTGTCTTTTACTGCCATTGAGCTAAATCTCTGCAATCTAGCCGTGTCTTGATTGTTATAGTCATTTGTGTTTACTTATTCCAGGTTGACTCTCAGGGATCAGGTCAAAAAAGATGAAGAGAAAGATTCAAAGTTTCTATTAGAACCCAAAATCATGTGGCCAACACTATACTTAGTTACAGAATTTGTGATCAATCCAGTAGATAACTTCCACTGAAAGACATAACTTTACAAGGAGAAGTTATTTCAGAATTTTTAAAAACAATTGTGCAAATGCAGGTATCTTTAAGTGTGCAGTTTTGTCATAATCACCACAGATTTTAATTTATTTTGGTCCTTCTTTTGTCTCAAAAGGGTCGAACTCTGGAGAGAGCCTAGTAAGTCATTGGGGATCAGCATTGTTGGAGGACGAGGGATGGGAAGCCGCCTGAGTAATGGAGAAGTGATGAGAGGGATCTTTATCAAACACATCCTGGAAGACAGCCCAGCTGGCAAAAATGGAACACTGAAAACTGGAGATCGGATTGTAGAGGTACCATCTGAATGCCTTTTGCTGCAATTCCCCCAGCATCTCAGGAGGCACTGAGATGGATGTGTGGTGGGCTGACAGCTGTGCAATTGCTAGAGCTGATACCACCTGAGCCACACCACCAGATGTAGTACCATCTGCTGATGTTTGTGTGCAGACAGCTGTCTGTTAAGTTGAATATCCAACCTGAAACATCGATGACTGAGTGTATGAGCAGGGGTCTACAAAGCCAGGAGTTTGACCTGCCTGTTTGAAAACCAGCGTGTGTAGCTGGTTAAGTTCGGTGAAACGAAAAGATTTTTTGCTTTTGCATAGTGGATAGCAATAGAAATAGCCGGTGCAAACCGTGCAAATGAATGCCAAACTTATTTTCCTCTTAAATCTTAATCAGCTCACATCATTCTTGTGCATCTTGTGCAGGAGTTAAGGAAGGCACAATTTTTTTTTCTCCTGACATGAAGAAATCTAGATTTGATACTTGAGACGTCAAGAGCCTTGTGCCTGTGCCTGAGTGTAATGTAGCCAGGTATTGCAGGGCGGGATTTATCTTCATTTCTCTTCTGCTTTACTAGTGCTCATGCAGCCACTTCTGCTCTCTCACTTAAAGATATTGAAGAATGAACATATTAAAGGGAATAGGTCTTTCCTGGCATGACTATCAGTATACAGACATTGCCCTGTCTCCAGTGTCAGGCTATTAGGAACTGCCTCCACTTAACCCTGCTGGATGTCCTTAGCTGATTACCCATCAGTAATAAGCACAACAAGCAGAGTGATGGAGCTGGTGATTCTGGCTCGGTCTGGGCTTGACTTACACAGTGGTACTGAAACTGGAGTTTGCCTTTACTACAAGATCGATATCAAGGATCTTGAAATAATACCTTAGTATAGGTAGCACTTTCTATACTAGGATGCAACAGTTTGCAGCATATAAGATGTTGGGAGGGGGAATTTTGCTTGAAGGCCACAAAGTTAAAAACATTCATTTCATCTGAATAACTCCATTTTTATGAGTGCAATTGTCTCTGACAGTGATGCTTGCAGAAGCTGGAATGGGTGAGTGAAATCAAAATGTTAATGGGACTGTTTCTGAATGGACAGTTTCAGTTTATCAAGTTGTGGCATATGTAGACTTTCATCTCTGTAGTGCATACAGTTTTTCAGACATGGGAAGTTGGAGGGTGTTACTGTTCTTGTTCAGATCCTCACAGGTTTAGAATTTCTCTCAGATTATTTTTGTGCTTTCTTATTTGTGCTGGATGATTAAGTTTAAGGTAAAGTTGGACAATTAAAAAGTTGTAGGGGTAATCCTCATCATATTAGTTTGTGTGCTAGAATTGCCACTAACAAATAACCTTTCTGTGTTAGCTTCTAGCTTTTATTGTGGTCATTGTGACAATACTTTACTGATGCTAACCTCACCTTAACATTGTTCTTATCTGGGTAATGGACAAATTGTTTTACACACCCATACATACACAGACATGAAAAAAAAACAACTAGGCACAAATTTGTCCTTAGATATCCTTTGTAAATGCCTTCTTCTAGAAGATAGAAAGCTTTTCAGTTCTGACCCAAAAAATTTAACTTCTGAAGAAAGTGCCTAGTAGCTAAAATTGATCTTACCTTGTTTTAGAAAAGAAAACAAGATGAAAGAAAAAGGATACTGTACTGACATAATACCCCATAATGAAAGACTCTACAGCACGTAAAAAGTTTCAGTTTGTAGATCTCATAAAGTCCTGGGTAATAGTTTTTTCTTAAGGTGGGATTTGCAGGAAGCAGTATTTGGTAAACACTCCTCTTCAGATTATCATATCTCTTCTGTTACATTACTTGTGGGAAAACTTACAAAGACTGAGCTAAAAATGTTGAAAAACCTGTTTTTAAAACAGAGTAATAAGAGAATATTTATTTAATGACCTGTCAGTGCTCTTGGAAATACCAAAGCGTGTTTGAAGGATTTCAGGCCAAGTCAGTAGAAAGGTCCCCTAGAAAAAGAGGTTTGGGCTTAGGTTTTAGTCAAAGTTTCCTAACCAAAACTCAGAACTGACTCATCACTCTTGTAGCTTCTTGCAATGTTAAGATGAGGCCTTCCAATTACAGGTGGATGGAATTGACCTCAGAGATGCCAGCCACGAACAAGCTGTGGAAGCCATACGGAAGGCAGGCAATCCTGTAGTCTTTATGGTACAGAGCATTATAAACAGACCAAGGGTAAGCATAAAGAATGTGAAAAGAGATGTGATACATAGTAATAGATGAAGCAAATGTTCAAGATGGTGGTATTTGGGAATGGGATATTTAATCCTGAAAGTGCCATCTCAACTATTTTAGGAACAAAGATTTGATTTAAGTATCATTTCCATTTAGAATGAAATCGATTTGGATTTGGAAATACCCTCCAGCACGCCGTCCTCAAACTATTTTGAAAAGCCTCAAGAAAGATAATTTGTTGGGGGGCAGAGTAGGAGTCTAACTAAAACCATCTGTTAGAGATTGACAGCATGTCTGAGGAGCGCATGCAGAAATACAGCACCTGTTAAAAATTTCTGTGGACATTAATGAAGGGACCTAGAAGTACACAGAAGTTTTCCGTCACTAAGCTGCATGGACATTGCAGACAAAAGCTACTGAGCTTTAATATAAGTTGCTTGCATCACTAGAAACTAAACTTCCTCATTGTAGAGTCTGTGTAAGCTGCATGTTTATTTACTAGTTGTCTCATAACTCTTGTTCCCCAGCCAGAGTCTCTTTATAGCCCTTCTTCAGCTTCTGCTCCCTGTGGGCAGAAAACTACTAACCCATTTTATCGTCAGTCGTCTAAGGTAAAGTTGCATGAAAAAGCTCTGTTGAATGTTGATTATTGTCACTCAAACTACTAAAGTAACTCTTTTGCATTTGTTGTGATGTGAATAGAATGTGTAGACCCATTTGGGGTGGAAATGATGCCATTACTTTATCACAACTTTTATTTAGAGAATGCTCCTTTGCTATTTTTGATTGTAGTTCTTTATTCTCTATTTTCGAATTAAGCTTGTTGATTATTTCTTGACTGTACTAACAAACTCTGGTTTCTCTGTAAGCAGAAACATTGCAAATGCTCTTCCTGTACCCATACATTATGTTGTGGTCTTCATAAATGGCATTATAGTTGTTATTTTCATCTTTTGAAACTTGCATTTGTACTTTAAAATGAGAGGATTTCCTGCTTTCATTCATATCCAGTCACCCAAGTAGCTAGTTGCCTGCACACACGAGCTATAATTATTGTGGTACTGCTATGTATTTAACCAGGCAGTCAGTGTTAAGTGATATGTAGCTAATGAGTCCATTTCTTCCCTTTTGTGTTTTCATTCAGATTTAGTAGTTAAAAGAGAGCTTGTGTGTCCTCTAGAATAGCCCAAATAATACAAGTGGCCTGTGAAAAGGTAGTAATAGTTTTGATGATGCGTTACCCATCAAGTCTGTTTCATACTGATGCCACTCTGTGTATTTCTGAGTAAGAAACAATATATCACTGTGACTGTGGTCCCACAGTAGTGTTACAGCATTATGCTGTGTGAAATGCTAGCTATTTTCTGATGAGCTAACATCTTAGACACATTGATAAAATTCTGAGCAGAAGTTAGTTGAATAAAGGAAAAAACAGAAATAAAACATCCTGTTACTTTAGACTTTGGTTTGAATTGAAAAAAACTAATAAAAGAGAAAACTCCCTTTATTTTAGCATTTGCTTTTCTTGTCCTAGACTGCACAAAGAAAGTATTCTAAACTGAACTGTTCAGGCAAATTCAAATGCTCCATATTTTATCACAGTAGTCAGTCCATATTAATACAATAATATTGCATTAATCTGTATTAGGGCTAATTATTTTAGGTGCAATGCCATCATGACAAAATAAAAAAGGCAAGATTTTGAATGACTGTAGCTGAACTTTTGTTTCCTGTTTTACTAGGATTTTACTGTTGATATATGAAATGTTTGTGAGACTTATTTTAATTGCCTAGAATTTCAACAAGATACATTTTACAATTCTATACAGATGATATGTAATTGTTAAAGTGTAATAGGATGATTACAGTAACAATTTACTTTTCACAAACGTCTCTTTATGAAATTTGAAATCAAATCTGAATCACAAATGCAGAAAGTCTTGGACCCTAGGGAAACAGCCTGTTGACTTGGAGCAACTTGATAGTGAAGAAACCTTGGTCATTCATGGCATTACTTTTCACTGCTGAAGATACAGTAGAGCCAAGGCCTTTGTTGTCTTACCAAATTGGTTTACTTTTTTGCAACGTGGTATTTGAAAATAAATGTTTAGTGATGAGTTTACTATTTTCAGGAGCATTTATAAAAAGCAATTGCTTTAAGAAATTTTTTAAACGGCACCATACATTTGCATTACAATACTTTTGATACAAATGATCCTGGAAGGTTTTCACATTCTGGTCCGTACTTTTTTCCAGCAGTATTAAACTTACATCCCTAAGACTTACAGGTAACTCCTGGATGGATACACCTAGTGTAGAAATTATTTCTAAGTATACACAGTATATTTCCAACATGCTATTTGAAATCAGAGCTGTTTCCTTCTTATTAAGCAGATTCTGAACTCAAAATAGAATACAGTACGAAAACTGTGTAAGGAGTATAAATGGTCAAATTATACCCTTTTATTTGGTCTAAATGTGTAAACTCTTCTTCTGTTAAATGATAATGAGAAAGTACCTTGCTTTGGGCGAAGACCAGGGTATTTAGTTTCAATAAACGGTAAATTCAGGCAGTTTAACATATGCACGTATACAAAGTGTTCTTTAAAAGCTATTAGATACAAAATCTGCTTAGAGATGCCTAGTATTAATATGCCCTCACTTTTACAAAATAAACAGTGAACGTATTACCACAGAAGTTAAATCAAATTATGAGAATCTGTGGTTTTCAAAATAAAACTAAACCTACTGCATTATTACAGATGATTGTGTTCATCCTAACCCAGAAATCCACAATTTTTTCAATTAATTAATGTGTAAGAGTGTCCCACACGCTGAGATGTTTGGACAAAATTGTTCAAATATCACAGCACATAAATTCTGTGCAATTCTGCACTTGATGTACTTTGTGGTTTAGAACAGATGGGAGGATTGGTGGTTTTCCTCTCTGCTGACAGAGCATCAGAAACACAGGGCAAATACAGTTTTGCCCAACTTCACATATCTGTTGCAAGTGCAGAACATGGACCTTGTTTGGTTAGGCCAAACAAATAAATATGTTTTGATTCATGAGTGAAAAGAGTTCATTTTCAACTTTTTTTTTGCTGAGTTTCTATTATGCTTTCCTTTTAGAACCCTTCCCTACCTTCCCCACAGAACAGTGTTTTCAGTAGGCCACCTGTCTTCAGCAGCACTAACCCATTTGCTGATTCTTCTCAGTTCAACACTGCTAAGGTTGGATGATGGCACGCTATCTTTTCACTCACCAAACATCCTATGTGTGCTTCTTTCCCATTACTGTCTTTCTACATTTAAATTCTTTTATACCAATTTGGACTACATGCTATGCTGATGAGCTTGAGAAGTCTGTGTAGTGAATTTAAAAGACACAGATGTGCATATACATAGAAAAGTTATGGAGAAGTTAAAAAATTCCAGCTCCATTAATCATAACCACTGAATCTAATCTATTCAGAGCTACCAAAGGAGTAGGTTTTCAGTTACCAGTCCCAGCAGTATATGTTAAAATACCAACTAAGTGTACCTCTCTCATCAGTGTATGGTGTTTTCCTGTGGTGTATTTCTTTTTGGTTTTTTTGTGGTTATGACATTTCAGCTTTGATATCTCTCTTTTATTTTTGCATGAAAAAAACCTGTTAGCTGCTTTTTTATGATGCTTCATGAAAATATTTTCTCTCTGCTTCTTGAAAATTCTTTTAATGCACCAAGAGTGGGATGCTGACATCTTTGGAAATACAAAAAAAGTTTGATTTTTGATTTTTTTTTTTTTTTTTGTGGCTATTGCATACTTACTGCATGTTGTTCACAATGGGAAGAGAATTAACCTCTAACACAGTGATAGAGAAAGCTTAATCCTAATGTGCATGCATTTTTGATTTAATAAAATAATTTCTAGCTGGTTTTACAACTTGGAAGTGATTGTGCCCTTTGTCTATTTTCCCATGTTGTCGAAAATACTGAATGTGCAACGAACACGATATGATATGTGGTGTATACTTGCATGTGTGTTTGAAATCTCTTTTTGTGTTTGTTACGGTCCTGAGGAAAGGGAGTAGACATATAACATAAATGATGACTTGTGTTTTCTGTCTTTTCAAAAGGATTTCTGACAAACATTGTACTTACTTTAAAAGAAAACCTATGATCTTGTAGTTTCTGCCTAATTCGTTTCTTAGCATTGATTTAAGAATGGCCTTTTGTTGTCTCTGTCCTTTTCTGAACTCAGGTTCGTGAATAGCGAGAAACTTTGATGAGTCAGGGTCCTTAGTAACCCCTTAAATACCTCTGTCCATTTATAAATCAAGTTAATAAAGTTACTGCAGCTAGTTAAAAGAATCCATAATTGAAAATGAGTTACTGGTTAATAGTAACTGTGTATTGCCAAAGGTGCTATAACGTGTGGATTGCTGTTTTCTGTTACTGTAGGAGTTATCGAATCCAATTAGGGTTACCTTCCGTTGTTCCCCAACTAACCCTTTTGCTCCCACACCATTCAAGGTTTGTCTTAATTCCCGTCAGTTGGTCCTACTGTGTGTGTGCTGTACGTTTGTACATGGCCTGTGATACCTTCTGGAGTACTGCTTCTTCTTCCACCTGTGCCTTCATTTTTTCAAGTTCCAGACTTGCTGCCATTTTCAGTATTTGCTTGGCTGTGATCAGTGACCCTGGTAGCTGAATGGGTTCAGCAGCTGTTGGATGCTTTGCATTTTATATGAAATACTGTAGTGTGGCACACTGAAAGTATTTCATGAGTTAAAGCCTTTTAGGTTTTTTGTGCTTTGCCCGATTCAGGGAGCAAAAGTCTTATGTGTGTATAAACTGTGGGGACTGGTTTCTGCTTCTGGCTGTTCAAATGTGTCAGGCTGAGTTCTGGAGGCAGGACATGTTCCCCTCTCCCCAAATGCCACTGTAGCACAGTTTTTACCCTCCTACAAAGGAGCCTTGCTTTCACTTTCACTTCAGCATGTCCTTAAACCTCAGAAATGTTCAGATTATGCTATATTGCTACACATTCACAATGGTACAGAAAGATGCAATTTTTTGTCTTATTATGCAGTTAATAAGTGCTAATCTGTCAGAATGTAGCCCTACCAAATCACACCTTACAGATCGTCCAGAGGTCCTTGACACCACTATTTTGTTCCTTTTTTTGGTCATGTTTTCTTTAAATTTTGCTGTTCTTGGACACTGTCACTTACGAAGAGTACCTCCAAAGTAATATGTTAATTTTGGTTTTAAAATACAGAGACTAAGGTTTGCTGATCTGGTTTGATCTCACGCTTGTATTGGATGTGTGTTGCAAGATTATGGTATCTGGGAAGGCTATGGGGTGATTTTTGTCATGTTTTTTCTCCCCTGTCCAGCTGAAGAAGGGAGTGATAGGGCAGCTTCGGTGGGCACCTGGCCTCCAGCCACGGTCAACCCATCACAACACTGTATTTCCTGATTTTTCCAGGATATTATTTAGCTTTAGTAAAACACTGGGGAGAACTCTGAAAACAGAGTGTTTCTAGAATTACTCTCCCTTTTGCCCCTCCTTGATGTAGAGCCAACTTTTCTTTTCATGGACACGTGAATTTTTGATTGTGAAGGATAGCAACTTTTAATGTTGCTAGGTAGTGTTTCTACTCTTCTCTGATTGTGGTAGGTGACAATGTCTTTGAGAGAATGTTGTTGCTTCAGTTTAGGGATGTTAGGTATCATCTTAGGAGGATGACATTGTCCTAGATATGAAGCATGGTGCAATGTGACTAATGATACAAAAAGTCATTACATTTATATGCATTTTTTATAAAAATTGGCTTGGTTGTCACTTCCTACGCTTTCGACATTTAGTGACTTCTTAGTTAAGTTCCTAGAACAAGTTCCTAAATGAAAGGAAAATCAAGCAAAAGCCGAATAAGAGAACTGAAATAGGGCATTTAAAATTTCTTTATATCTTTGGAGTTACAGAGTGAAGATGAGTAACTTTTGTTTAGACATGGGACCTTTCTTAAACTTCAAAATTACTAAATTGGTAACTTCTCAGGTTTCTCAACACCTTCAATTTAAAAGCTGATAAAGTCTTCCAAGGTGTATGTTATTATTCATTTCACTGTTGCCTCTGATGAAGAGATTACCCTAAGTGATTTTAACACCTAAAGACACCATCTGAGATACTGTGTTCAAATTTACTGATGGAGGTAGTAAGAACTGAAATGATGAGAACAGGGCTATGAAGCTAGGACAACACACCTGAAAACTTTAGTGTTGGAAAAATACTTGATTTCCATTTGAAATTCTTGTTCTTTACTTCAGTAGCTGATCGGCCAACTATCAAGGTCTCTTGGCCATACACAAGCTTCAGAAAGATGATATTCAGAGAGAAGTTTCTTGCTTGCATGTTTACTCTAAGCAAGGCAAAATAATACAAATTTCACATAATGAAATCCCTGATCAGAGTTCATATTCTCAAGGAAACTGCCTTCAATGGAAGCTTGAAAGACTGGAGATTTGGGCATTTAGCCATTTTATTTCAGTCATTGTGTGTTTATACCTCTTAACTTTTTGTGAATATGAATAGAGCACATCAAGACCAAAAGTATTTGTCTCGTGTGATTTAACTTGAATCGTCCTTTGTTTGATCTTCTCTGTGCAGCTTATAGGAAACTAGTAAATTAGATTGAAAAGGTCCAGTCATTATGGATTTCTTCAGTTATCATCTGTTTAATTTTGGTTTTTAACTGTCCTTTTAGTTCATATGCCACTTGCTTTTTTTTCCTGTAGGTATTTTTGAAAGTTCCCAGTTTTTGTTTTGTTTTTTTTTTTATTTCTTCATATTTGGCTTCTTAAGCATATGATGGGAGAAAACTATCTGTGATGGCTTTTAAAAATAAAATTGGTTATAAGACTTCCAGAAATCTGTCATTGAAACAAAAACACTTGAGTCTTCATAAGAGGCTTTTTCTGAATCAGAAAGTGGCACATAAAACTTTACTGAATTGGGCTTTTACTGAGTTGTTTGCTTCAGATACATTTTGGAGTGATGTTTTTTCTTACCTTGCCTGGTGTTTGGTTCTGTCTTTGAGCTCTTTCCGCCTTTCTGTGTGCTGATGTTAATTTAGAGTTTCAGCTGCTTGGTATTGAAACTTTGAAGCTGTAGTGATTGCCATTTTGACATTTTTGTATCCTAGTTTGCCCAACAGAAAGTCTGCATCTTCTTAGCGACCTCGTTTTTCTTATTCTTCACAGGCATTTGGTCAGTCCGATGTAGAACCAGAAAAGACTTCGCTTTGTAACTTGCCTCTGCCCCCTCCTTCAGCATTTTCAGGAATGAGCTGTGATGTTGCACCGTCTTCTTCTATCAGAGTCCCAGAAGATGTGGAGAAGGAGGATGAGTTCGGTTACAGCTGGAGTAAGTTTTTCCTGTGACAACATTTGAAATATTCAGTGTTAAAATTGCACTGTGTAAGACATATTGGTGGGGGCATCCAGTTTGAGCTGTTTCTTTCTCATGTGCATCATGGTTTGGGTGCTGAGGTTGCTGTTTTAGTTGTGCTTTGTCAGATGCACATGGTAAAATGTAAAACTCATTTCTTCTTCATTGCAATGCAGTCTTTTTTTTCTCCATGGTCCAAATTCAATGTAGGACTACTTGAAGAATTTCAGTGTACTCCAGGTAACTGATGGCTGTGATCAGTGTGATAGTTTCTGTTACCTGAAGGTGTTACTGGAGAGAAGATTACTTCTTTTGTGTATGAATTTTTTTTTAAGAAAAGTTATAATACTTTCTGAAGTTACAAGGAAAACAAGAATCTAGAAATATTATTATAAGGCACCTATGGCTTAGCTTAAAAGAAGGTGTGGTTTACACTGAAAATTACGTCATTCATTTTGGGCTTCATGTGTCAGATACTACCCAGTGAGCACTGATCTTGACTCTCTAGGCAACTTGTGAAAATTTAATGTAAATCCAACTTCTGCTGCCCACACTTTTACATTTAGAAAAGATCATGCAACGCTATGGAAATCTGCCAGGGGAGCTACACATGATTGAACTGGAAAAAGGAAAGACAGGTCTGGGACTTAGTCTTGCTGGCAACAAAGACCGATCCAGGATGAGTGTCTTTATAGTGGGAATTGATCCAAATGGAGCAGCTGGAAAAGATGGCAGGTTACAGATTGCAGATGAGTTGCTAGAGGTGAGTTTTTGCAATTTTTACTGAAACCCAAATGTACTGACTTCAAATACCAGGTTCAAATACCGAATATCTGTGTTTTCCAGTGGATTTTGAAATCCCAGATTTATCCAAGTTCATATCACTGTGCTGTCAGTTTTTCCTTCTGATATATGCCAAATAGTTGTAGCAGGTTTTTTTCCTGGTTGTAGTGGAGTTTGGTGCTAATAATACCAAGTTGGGGGTTAGATTCCTGTATGCACTATTCACTTTAAGAGTTGTACTCAATGATCTTTGTGGATCCCTTCCAACTCAGAAGATTCTGCAGTTCTGAATGAAAGTGTTTTGAATAGAAACGTGGGACAGCAGTTTCTGACGTATGGAATGGCAGTGAATTGCAGAGCATGAAAAATATTGAAGTCCTCCAGTCCATCCATCTGTAGAGTACTCCAGACTTTCTGATTACTTCTCTGCTAACTAGAAGTGTGAAAACAGTTGAATATTTTTATAGTGTGTAGCACAGAATGTGGAAATTAAATTGGGGAAACAGGAACAGATCTATTTTTATTACGGACTTCTAACTCATTATGTGTTTGAGTGCTGTTTTCTAGTAGAGTGGAGTGACCGAACTACTAAACATACAACTAACATTTCAAGTACATATGTAAGCATAAACTATATTTCTATATTCCCACAGCCCAGGTGATGATACTTGAAGATATATTCCCTACTACAGCTTTTCCCATTCTTTCTGATAGCAGTAGGTAACATTACCCTCACAGAAATCCTTTGTATAACTTCAAAGCTATATGTGGAGGTGTTTGAGGATGTTCTGGGGATGTGGTACAGAGAGGGTGTGGTGAATGGTGAATCTGACCAAAGCTTGAGGGAGACATTGATAGAGTAAATTATACAGGCTGGAACTTGCAGACTAGGAAAGAAATTAAGGGATTTGTGGCACTGTGGACCAAGTCTCATGGAGGGAACTCTGTTGCAGACTCCAGTGTTATGAGACAGTTCAGTTGAAACATCCGTTTTTAAGATCCTGATGTTGAAGAGGTGGTATTCTGACGATACATTGAGACACCTCTGTCTGAATCTGCCATCTTGTGATTTCTTGCTTGCTCTCCACACTGTAAACTTGCAGACTAATGCTAAGAAATTGCCTCAGCGTCTTCTGAGAGGAGATATCTGAGCTTGCTGCCTATATTCCCAAGTAGCTGTCCATCAGCTATTGAGGGCCGTGTCGTATCCCCCTGCTTGGCAGCTTGACCACATATTTTTCACAAGCCTGTGGCAAACACTGCAGGGAGTGCTGCATTTGCATTGTCAACTCCAGTGCAAATGACAGGGCTCAGTATTCCTGTGACCATGCCTGGTGAACACACCCTGCATAGTGGGTGGTTGCAGTTATACTCAGCCCTCAGTACAGTGTCTTGCATCTATTGCTCACTGTTTGCTGTGTCTCTGCTTCTATTAGTGCTATCTGTGTGCATTTTTTTGCTTTCCCTTTGTGTAGGTCTAAATTGTCCTTTTTCAATAATTTCTCTTTTCTTGAGTGAACTTCTTCACTGTGGTTTTCCATTTTCAAGAAAAATGCAACTAATAAAACTCAAGCAAAAATTGGCCTTAGTCTGCAAATTCACACTGGTAGCTCCTCTCCTATCTGAATTGTACATGCCTCAAGGTGTTACAATGACTAGTCTGGTCTACCAAATGGAAAAGAAGATTGCCAGGTCACATCTTCAGATATAAGTGTGGAGTCTTAGAATGGCTAGGGTTGGAAGGGACCTTAAGGCTCGTCTACTTACAAGTCTTCCTCAATGGCCTGAGTTGCCAGCCACTAGATCAGGTTGCCCAGGTCCCGTTCAGTCTGGCCTTGAACACTTCCAGGGAGCATCCACAGCTTCTCTGGGCAACCTGTTTCAGTGCCTCACTATCCTCTGGATAAAGAATTTTTTCCTGAAGTCCAATCTAAAACTTTCCTCTTTCGGTTTAAAACCATTACCCCTTGTCATATCCCTATCACCCCACTTGAAAAGTTACTCTTCCTCATTCTCGTAAGCCCCCTTTAAGTTCTGGAAGGCTGCAGTGAGGTCTCCCCAGAGCTTTCTCTTCTCCAGGCTAAAGAACCACAACTCTTCTCGGCCTGTCTTCACTGGAGAGGTGCTCCAGCCATCTGGTCATATTCTTGGCCCTCCTGTCAGCTGCTCTGACAGATCCACATCCTTCTGGGGCTGAGACCTCTGTGACTGGATGCAGTACTTAAGGTAGCGTCTCACATGGGCAGAGTAGAGGGGGAGGATCCCCTGTCTTGACTTTCTGGTCACACCTCTTTGGATTCAGCCTAGGACATCACTGGCCTTCTGGGCTGTAAGCCTGCAGTGTTGGCTCATGTCCAGATTTTCATTCACAAGATTTACAAGACCAATGTCCTTCCCAATGTCCTTCTCTACAGGGTTGCTCTCAATGACTTCTGTTCCCAGTCCATACACATTGTCTTGGATTGCCCCAACCCAGGTGCAGGACCTTACAATTGTACTTGTTGCACCTCATGGGATTCCCACGGGCCCACTTTACAAGTGTGTCGAGGTTCCAGATGGCATCCCATCCTTATGTTGTGTCAACTATACCACTCATCTTCGTCTCATCTGCAAATCTGCTGAGGGTGCACTCAATCTCTTCATCTGTTTCATTGATAAAGATACTAAAGAGCCCCCGGTCACAGGACAGAGCCCTGACTTGTAACCAGCCTCCACCTGGACACAAAGCTATTGTCCACAACTCTGTCCATCCAGCCAGTTTGTTATCCACTAAATAGTCCACCCTTCAAATCTGTCTCTTAACCTGAAGATAAGGACATTGTGTCAAACTTTGTCAAAGGCCTTACAGAGGCTTAAGTAGATGACTGTGGTTGGTCTTCCCTTGCTAGCCATTGCTGTTGCTCTGTCAGAGAAGGACACCAGATTGATCAGGCATATTTTAGCCTTTGTGAAGCAGTGCTGGCTGTCTCAAATCACCTTCTTGTCTTCTATGTGCCTTAAGATTGCTTCCATGAGGATCTGCTTCATGATTTTCCCAGGTACAGAGATGGGGCTCAATGGTCTGTGGCTCTTCCTTTCTCCACTTTTAAGAAATGAGAGTGGTGATTTCTTTTTTCCAGTCACTGGAGACTTTACCTGACCTCTATGACTTCTTAAGTGGGATGGGAGAGTGCCTTGGCAGCTACATCAGCCGGTTCCCTCAGGAACCTGGATTGCAAATCAAGCCCTGTTGACTTGTGCCTATTCAGTATCATCAAGTGGTCTCAAACTTGCTTTTTGCTTACAGTGGGAGAGACTTTGCTTCTCCCAACCTGCACCTAGAGGTTCAGTAACTTGAGAGATGTGAGAAGCCAGACTGTCATTGAAGACTGAGGTGAAGAACTTCTGAAGTTCCTCACCCTTCTCCATATCTGTTGCCACCAGCTGTCCATTTTGGTTTGTCAGAGAGGTACACTCTCCTTGGCCTTTCTTTTCTGGCTCCTTACACTTAGAGAATCCCTTCTGATAACTCTTCTCATCTCTTGCCAAAGTCCCTTTCATCTGTGCCTTAACTTTCCTAAACCCATCTCTACACACATCCAAACCATATCCCTATACTCTACCCAGATGATCTGTCCCTTGTTCCACTGATTATGCATTTCTTTCTTACTCCTCAGTTTGTGGAGCAGAGCCTTGTTTAGCCATGCTGGTTTCCAGCTTGCCTTACTTGATTTCTCACACATGGGGATGGAGTGTCCTCAACAAGCTGCCAGCTCTGGTGAGGTACTCTGTCCCTAAGGACGGTTTCTGAGGGAATCTCATCCAATAATTCTTTTAACGGCTGGAAGTTCATTATTCTAAAGATCAGGGTTGGTTCTGACTCTGCTCTTTTTCAAGCACATGTTCCTTGAGATCAGTGACTTAACCAGGGCATGGTCACTACAACTGAGGCTGCCTGCAGTCTTAATCTCTCTAATGAGCTCGTCTGCTCTGGTGAGCACCAGGTCCAGTGGCACTGCTTCTCTGGTTAGTTTGTCTAATAAATACAAAACCAGAAAGTTGTCCTCAGTGCACTCTAGGAGTCTCCTGGGTTGCTTGCAGTCAGCTGTACCACTTTCCCAGCAGACATGCAGGTGGTTGAAATCCCCCATCAGGATGAGAGCCTGCGAGCACAATGATTTCTGCATCTGAAGCAAGAAGTCTTGTCAACAGGTTTGCCATGATCAGGCAGCCTGTGGTGGACCCCAGCCATAAGGTGTCCCTTGCTGATGCTGTCCTTCATTTTCACCCGCAGGCTCTTGAGCTGTTTGTGGCTGTTTCTCAGAGGCAACTCGTCACAATCTATGAATTCCTTAACGCAGAGCACAACACATCTGCTCCTCCTTCCCAGCCTCTCTCCTCTGAGAAGGTTGTGGCCCTTGATTGAAATGCTCCAGTTGTGTGATTCATCCTGCCAAGCTTCTATGAGAGCAACTAGATTATAGACTTTGAATTGCACCATTCTGGTGCAACTGAGGAACTGATTTCCAGATCGTCTTGCCTGTTACCCATGCTGCCCATATTGCTGTAGAGGCACTTAAGCTGGGTTATCAACCTCTTCACCTTTTGAGAAGAACCCTCCTTAGTTCATTTGGGACAATTTACAGTTGTTTCCCTGCTGCTTCCTAAAGTGTTGATGTTTCCTGGTTCCTCTTTGACACACAGAAGTACATCCCCTTCCCTCTTCCTCATAAAATCTAGTTTAAAACTCTTCTAAAGGTGCCAGTGTTGAGACTTCTGTGTCTAAAGTGCCTGGCTCAGGGACCTGTGTATAAGTGCCTGAGAGTCAATAAATAATAGCAATCTCATTGCAGGATATAAGCAATTCATTTATTTGTTACGGTTAGAATTTCCCGTGGCTCTGCTTAATCACTTCATCAGTCATGAAGTGATCAATGGCAAGTAAAAATAGATGATGTGCCAAGTCAACTCAATATAACTCAGAGAATGACATTTTTAGCACTGTGACAGTCTAAAGTCAAACTATAGTGAATATTTTTACTGGAAGGAGGGAGTGAAAGTATGTCATGACATAACTCTCTTATTGTTATACAGTTGCTGTTTAGTCAGTGATACAGATTTTTTTTAAGGCTTAAAAATTAGTTTAAATGTAAGGAATTAAAATATTTTGATAATTAATTGCTACCTTTCCATCTAGATAAACGGCCAAATCCTTTATGGAAGGACTCATCAGAATGCTTCCTCAATAATCAAATGTGCACCATCTAAAGTAAAAGTAATCTTTATCAGGTAAGTTCTGGTTAAAGGTTTGGCTGAAAAGGTTTAATTTTTAACGTGCTCAAGTTTCACACAGTATTTGGTATTTTTAATTCCAGTAACATAGATGTGCTTTTGAAGACAATTTTGCTAGTTGTTAAATATATATTGGAGTTTTCGGTTTTGATATTTGTATTGTGAGTGCCAGAAATTAAGAGCCAGATTTAAACTTGTCCTAAGAAATACAGGGCAGAACTTTTACCTTCTTACTGCATTCTTTAACTGAATATTGCAGAAACAAAGATGCAGTAAATCAGATGGCTGTTTGCCCAGCAAAGTCAGTAGAGGCTTCACAGTGTACTTCAGGAACACTTCAACATCAAGAGGTAAAGTAAATATTTGTTTTTCTTATTTGACCAAAATACTAACATTGTTCTGGATAGAGGAGGACCCTATCTGCTTAGGAAATACAGTAAAAGAGAAAGAAACCCAATAGAAAAAGTTAATAAAATAAAATTAGTAAAGTTTAGTAAAGTTGCTAAATTTAGTATAGTGTGATAAATTTTGTTTCGTTTTATATTCTTCTATATTATGAAGTAAGTCTTATATTCCCATCAATAGGATTTTAGAAGTTGAAGTGAAACTAGAAAACAAGCGGGCTCACTTTAAATGTTTGCGCACTACTTTGTTTTGATGCAAATTGTTGGATATAGTCACTTACAGTTGCATTTTCTTTTTCTCTTAGATTGATATCAGTGTTGCAAACCCGAGTGCATTTTCTGACTTGAGTTCATGTAAAAACATTCAGTATGTGGAACTTCCTAAGGTACGTACTGAATTTACATCAGTCACATTTTTATTCAGTAGCCACTCAGTTTTGTAATGCAGTCCCTCTTATGCCAAACAAACTGTCTCTTAGTTACTAGAAGTCAGAAAAGAGATTGCTAGCAATCTACTCTTCCTGTTTGGGAATGGACCCCAAAATTTTGCTCTCAGAAGGACTGCTTTTGATTTGCCAATTGCTTTGTGTCTCTAGAAGAAGTATTCTCATTTTATTTGCAGAACTTTTGATAACCATCTACTGATGGTTCCTCAGGTAAAATCAAAGCCCTAAGTGTTCAAAGTTAAAAACTGAATCACAATTTACCTTTTCAGTTTCAAAGGAGTGGGTTTGAATTTAGCAGTGTTTCAGATTTATCTTTGTAGTCAGTATTCTCTTTGTAGGTTGACAGAATCTATTCCAGAAATAGTTTAAAACAAAAATATTGGTGCATTGTGAAACCCTACACTTGATATGTCAGCAGGCTTCACTAGTCTTTAGAGATTGTATTCTAGTATTTTGATGTCACAGTTCTTAACCATTTGCATTTTTCTGTTTGCCAGGATCAAGGAGGCTTTGGAATTGCCATTAGTGAAGAAGACACAACTAATGGAGTAGTTATTAAAAGCTTAACAGATCATGGTGCAGCTGCAAAGGTGTGAGAATATTTAAAATCTGAATAGGGAATGAAGAATGTTTTTTGGAGCAGCATCCGTTGTTCATATTTTTTATTTTATTTTTTTCCAGGATGGACGTATCAAAGTTGGAGATGTGATTCTGGCAGTGGATGATGAAATTGTTGTGGGATATCCTGTAGAAAAGGTACTTCTGAAGTGTCAGGAATGTTGCAGAAAGCACATTGCTTAATGTAGGAGGTGATTGTGTCTTAAACCAGTGAAGGTCTCATGACTATACTCTTACTAATTTTCAAAGCTGGCCTAAGAAACAAAAATCTGCAGGCACTGTCTGGATAAGGAAACTACTGCAAAATAAGCTAAAGCCTAAATTTACAGCTCAACTGTTACTTTACATTAATGCAGTACATGAATCCTCCTATCTCTGCTTTGAATGTCATTTTATTTTCCTTGTAGTTCAGACCTGATGACTGAGAGACACTTAGTAGTGTGATAAAAGCCGTGAACTATTGCTCGATAATGACTCTGCATAGCTAGTCCACTTTAAAAGTATTAGAACCAGTAAAACTAATATGCATAAATTTACACGAGTGAGTTGTATCAGTGGTAAATCAAGTCATAAACTGCGGTTATCCATGGGAACTGTCTGTAGTAACAGCCTCATTATATTCCAAGCATGGTATTTCAAACCTTTGGAGAAAAATATCTCCATTCCTAATAACAAGATTTATTTCCAGCTTCTAGCTCTGCAAACTCAATTTGGGTTCTGTAGTAAATCAGAGAGGCCTTTTTTCTGGGACCTGGCTTGTTACCAAGAAAAGCGATTCTTTAGACATGAGTAGATTACTTTGTTTGTTAAAGGGCAATTAGGAGAGTGTCTATCTTAGTCCTTGATGTACTGATATCTCTGAGGCAGTAAATAAGTAAGAGAGAGTGAAGTTGCCTGTAAGGAGGTAGGAGTAGGTAAGTTTTGTAAGAACAGAGATTGAGTAAGTAATTTCTGAAAATATCTCTACTGAAATGCAAAGTTTCAAGAGGATCTGGTGTCTTTTCTGTAAGATGGCAATTGATTTTGAAGGGTTTTCAGTGTCCCTTTGAACTAGACTTTGCGTTACACCCTGGTGTCCTTCTCTCCCTTTCATAATTCAGGTAATATTTTCAGGTTTTTCTTCCAAAATGACAGTTGCACTTTTTTTTAGCTCAGTAGGGATTTTGGCATTGACTTCTGTGAGATCAGAATTGGGCTGTACCCAGCATTAAAAGGCAGTACTTTTGTTTTTCTAATAATTGCTATAAATATAGTATTTCGTCTAGAGAGGCCATTGAAAAACTGCAGCATTCTCTTCTGGTATAGTTCAGCAGAGCTTCATGGAAAAAATTTCTTAGAAAAAACATCAATATTTGTATTTGTTCTTTATGAGAAAACCTGCTGGATTGCGGCTACTAGCTCCAGTTTGTGGAACTGTTATTCTGCTTTATTTTTGGTTTGCAACTGAACAATCCAGTTACACTCTTCATAGGCTTTTCTCTTTATCATTCAGTTTATTAGTCTCCTGAAGACATCCAGATCTGTGGTGAGGCTTACAATCAACCCAGCAGAGACAGATAACCTGACTACAGCATCAGCCCCTTCTGGCACTGTCCCAGCAGAGAAGAAGAATATGCAACCACCAGCAGCTCTCCCCACTTCCAGCTCACCGGAACCAGAAGCAGTCAAAAGTAATGTTTTTCTTGTGTGTCTGTCTTCACGGGGATTGTAACATAAAAGTAAAGACTCAGCTGTAAATTTTCCCTTATTGCATGCACTCAGCTGTCTTCTGCATTTTCTAATATTTCCAGATTACATATTCATATAAATAAAGCATTGTACCCCCATACTGAAGACTTACCTCTTGCCTTCCTGTTGTAGAGACAGAAGGATGAAAGGATTTTCTCCTCCATCTAAAAACATGCAGCAGGTGCCTCTGTCATGGTTGTCTAGAACTAAGTGAAAGGCATCCCTTTAAATGAGGGAGAAAATTCATGTCATTTTTCATAGAAAAATGGGATGGTTGAGACTGTCTTGCCATACTACTTATGAGTAGTAGCTACATTTGGCTCTTTCCCTTCAGAGTGGAGAGTCAAGATGTTTCTGACTGATGATAATTGTTGGTTAAGCAACACACTTCTAAGTTAATAATAACGCAAGTAATGTACACATCATATAGATGTTTAAATCCTAAATAGAATATGTTGTGTACAATATCTGCTTTGGCTGTCCAGATTATAATCCAGGTACTTGGTGGCATAAAAACTACAGGAGGCATGACAAATAAAACTGCAGGATGGTACTTGTCTGAGAAGGAGGGAGAATTGACAGCACAATTCTTCTGTGGATCAGCTGTTCAGCTGTTGCTGTGCAGTTGTCAGTGAACTCTGAAAAATGCTATTCTAAAATCGCTTTCCTAATACTGAACCCTGCTACTGTAACCAGGATGTTTCATTGTTGTTTTAGACACAAGCAGGTCTTCAACTCCAGCCATGTTAACCTCTGACCCAGCTACTTGTCCCATCATTCCTGGATGTGAAACAACCATTGATATCTCCAAAGGGCGGACTGGTCTTGGGCTGAGCATTGTTGGAGGAGCAGACACTTTGCTGGTTGGTTGGAAAAATATGTGTGTCATTCAAGTAAAATAACAGTAATGAAATTAAAGTCTGATGGAAGAGGTTTTTTGTCATTTGTTTCTATAGCATTTATAGAAAGACACAAAAGAAAAAAAATAAGAAAAAAGCCCTTTCTAAAATTAAAAGTATAAATGAGCTTCTTAAATGTTTTGGTAATTTGTTCATCGTGCATCTGACTTTCATTCGGTCTGACTTGCCATTGTTGAATTAAAGTAGCAATTTTCAGTTACTTTTGGTTCAAAATGGGGCCTGTTCTTTCAATATGCAATGTTGTTTTTGGTGACAGGGAGCAATCATTATCCATGAAGTATATGAAGAAGGAGCAGCATCTAAAGATGGACGATTGTGGGCTGGTGATCAGATACTAGAGGTGTGGTGATTTCTTCGGTTGATTTTGTTTTCATTGCTGACTAGGCCTGTTGTATTTGTCTGCTGGAGGGTGTTGCACAATTTACCATTGTATGCTTTCATTGCAGGTGAATGGAATTGACCTCAGGAATGCCACACATGATGAAGCCATTAATGTCCTCCGACAGACTCCCCAAAAAGTTCGTCTGACTGTGTACAGAGATGAAGCTCAGTATAAGGAGGAAGACATGTATGATGTGCTGAATATAGAGCTCCAGAAGAAGCCTGGTAAAGGCCTTGGGCTGAGTATTGTTGGGAAAAGGTATGTTATGTACCTGGAGATTCAGTGTCTGGAATTCAGTGCTTACCATGTTTCTTTTGTGGTCTGGTGCTCAGATTCTGTAGTCTTGAAGGCCGTACATCTTATTTCTGTGCCTAAGCTAACTAGCCTTTCCTAAAGAAACTAAGCCAGTGTTATGTAACAGAAAAATGAGACAATGTTTATTGTGTTCCCAATCCATATACATGACCATTGACAATACTGTAATGAAAAACTCATGTGTGTGTTTGCAGAAATGACACAGGTGTGTTTGTGTCAGACATCGTCAAAGGAGGAATAGCAGATACAGATGGGAGACTGATGCAAGGAGACCAGATATTGACAGTGAATGGAGAAGATGTCCGAAACGCCAACCAGGAGGCTGTTGCAGCTTTGCTAAAGGTATTGGGAAAAGAGAAAATGGATAAGAGTGAAAAATTGAGATCCAGATTTTTTGAAAGCTTTGACTTTACTCAGACTGAGACCAGACTGTTACTGGAATGTCAGTGAGATGAGTTGGGGATCCAAATTTAAGCTTCCTGAAATCCAGAGCATTCAGATTTTGATACTTGGCCTGATAAAACTGGGAGTAGTGGTGGTGCAGAAAGCCATGTTTATGAACGTAGGGCTTATAGAAGACCCTTATAGAATACCATTAGCTAGAACAACCAAAAACTTAACACTGTATTTTGTCAAACAAACATAACTGGTTAGCTGTCTCACATTTTCAGAAAGACATGCAGAACTGACTTTAAATGATGGAGAATTCAGCAGAGCAGTTGTGCTAAAAGTGACTACTTTCATAATTTGTTTACAAGGACCTGTAGTCATAGGACAAGAGGGAATGGTTTTGAACATTAGCTTAAATTTTAAGTAAGTTTAGATTAGTTGTTAGGCAGAAATTCTTTGAGGATAGTGAGACACAGGAACACGATGCCCAGAGAAGCTGTGGATGCCCCATCCCTGGAAGTGCTCAAGGCCAGGTCGGATGGGACACTGAGTAACCTGGTCTACTAGGAGATGTTAGTCTTCTTTTATTATATATATATCTTGTGCTGCCTTGCATCCATTAGATACTACAATGCATTTTTCAGTGACCAAGCATTTGGTATAAGAAACTTCTTTCTCAGTGTTTACTGAGGTAACTACCTGCAGCTCTTGGAGCCAATCTATTCTTGAAAAATTTTTTGTTTCTGTTTTTTCTGTTTTCTTCCCCTGTTTCCAAATCAGAATGGAGTCAGGTATACAATATTTTCTGTAGTCTGGCAGGAGGTCAAACTGGTCAGCCAGCTTGTCTGTTTTTCAGTCCAGAGTTTTGAGACATGCTGCATGGTAAGGATTCCACTGAGTCAGCATTTTCAATGGAAAACTGTTTCACTGGAGAAAGTTTAACAGACACTAATTATAGCTGTCTCTTGGATACATAGGCACATGATCATGCTTTTTAACACTCACATTCAAAGGTATATTTTTCCAGATTTTGAGCAGGTCCTTGAGGTTTTGGATTTATTGGGAAGGGGTCCTAGGGGAAAGCAGTGGTCAGAAAGTGGGAGATGGAAGGACTTGTGTATTTTCAGCATGTGCCCATTAGTGAGAATGCCAGAACAGGGTTGTGACAGTGAACTTGTTAGTGTACTCTTGTTTGGTTATAGTACTTACATGATAGTTTTTAAATTTTATTTAAGAGCACAGCATTTCTTCTTCGTGTGCTGTACCTTTACCTCTCCTCTGAATAAAAATGCCATTTCTTGTGGGAAGTTTCTTTCATTTTGACAAGCATTTTTGAGTATCTAATTGAAGATGCTTAGTTTCCACTTACCATTCATTTAAGTTTTAAGTACTTCATCATTGCTCAGTAGTACTTGTAATTAATTGTCACAGCCCTGCAAAATGGGCTTTTAAAATACCTTAGACAGATTATTGCTAATAATTGTTTTGTTCACATAGTATAAGTGGAATAAAGCATGGTCACTCATGTTTGGGCAGTCACTGTTTCCTGTTCAGGTATTCATTCAATTTTCATTCATGAGAGTAGGATCTAGGACTGAATTGTTTTGAACAGCCTAAAATGTATTTTACTAGTAAATTATTTTATAATCTTTGGAAAATTCAAGTGTATTTTGAGTAGAATGAGACAAATAGAAAGTGTCATCAGTCTGAGAATTCTGCCTGTTCTTGCAGTGTTTCTTTTGAAGTATCCCCTAAAGTATGTGAAAAGACTATCAGCTTTTCCCCTCACTAGACTTAATGGATCTATCAAATGAGAGAATTTAGGAAGAGAGAGAAAGATGTCATAAAACTAAATGGGAATTCATTTATTCACGAGTTACATTGAAGCTCCTACTTTCACACATTATAATTTTAAAATCTCATTTGTGGGTTTGTGTATTTGTGAGAATGTGGTAATTTTAGGTACATATTTCCTCAGTTTTCCACTTTTTGAATAAGAGTTGTCCATATGGCTTAATATAACTAAATTCATACAAGCAAAAAAGAGTGGTTTTTCCTGAGCTTTGATCAAGTTTTTTCCAGGACATTGAGAAGTCAACATTATTCATAAAGTAAAAAAGCAATTTAGTAATAGATCTTTTTTAGTGTCACCCCTAAGAGAATAGCAACAGGATATGAGGTATTGAAACCTGGTTTGAATGGATATGTCTGGTTGGTTTTGATATATTGGCCTATTACTGTGAATTTTTCTGACAAATCCATGAATCTCTCTTAAGATAATAAGGTTAAAATATGATAAATAAAGGCAATCTCAAGTATTATTAAGTTCTTTGAATGAAGAAGTTTACACTGACAACTTTCCAGTGAAAGAAAAAATAAAAATAGCAACAAAACTGAAATTACTGTATTAATACATTGCAGATGAATGTCTTCTCTTGACTCTACTTGTATTATGTTGAAAGTCTAATTTTCTTAGTCTTGTTTGTGGTAATAATTTTTCTGTTTTTTCAAAATAATGATTAGATTTTGAAATATTTAATTGCAGGGTGAATTTTCTCCTGAGACATTAATTTTATGTAGACATGTGAATACTCAATAGTGTAGTTAAAATCTTAAAGAGTAGTGAAAGGACTTTCCAATGTGTAGTCAGTCCATATTACCCAGCTTGTTGCTGGCAGTCAGATACAGAAAGCTCACTTAAACTATAGACATTTAGGTAGTCTTGTGCCCAAAATTTCTTAGTTATGTTGGTGTCTATCCAGAGTAACAGATAATTTCAAAAGTTTAAGAGAGATGAGTAATTACCATGTTCTCAGCCATACCAAGAGAAATAATGATTAAGACTTAGAGCTGTTACACTGTTTTTCATTTTTATTGTGGAATTGTATGTTGACATTGCAATTCAGAAGCTATTCCTTATTAAATGCAATGTAATATAATTAGCCTTTTTGTGTGATTTTCATGTCTGCATTGTAATACTGATTAATCCAGTATAAAAAAAGTATCCTGCTCAGTATTGAGTATCATGGTATACTTTGTGTGTCAATGATCCTGCCATGAACTCTCTCTGCAAAATGCTCATTTCAGGATTGCTAGTCCATCCTTCTTCCCTCTGTCCATGTTTTTTTTTTCTTCTTCCACTTTCTAGAAAGTCTCTTAAATATTGCAGGTTTTAGTCTTCTAGACAGAAGAGATGTATTTTAAGTAACTGTTTCTTTAGTGTTCCTTAGGTACAGTAAGACTAGAGGTTGGAAGAATAAAAGCTGGGCCATTTCACTCTGAGAGGAGAACATCCCAGAGCAGCCAGGTATGTAACTACAAAACTGGTTAGTTTAGGAGAAATAATTTTAAATAATGAAAGCAAATAGAAAGATTGGTTTTATGATGACAGTTACTTTTCACATACCTGATCCAAGATGGAGAAATTTTGCAGCTTTTCAGTAGCCATTTTATAGGTTCACTTTAGCATATTGCATCTGTTACAGACAGGATCCATCCAAAAATGTAATCCAGAAATTACTTTGCTCCAGGCTCCAGCCTGGAAGCACAGAGAACTCCAATTCTCATCAATACCAGAAGAAGTTAGAGTCAACTTTAAACCTCTCAGAGTAGTTGGCTTACAGTGGAGTATTGCTCCAGTAAGCTTAGGAAATTTCTCCATTCCTTGCGTGTTTTTACTGTACCCTTGCCTGCCAGAAGCAGGAAATCTGTGCTCTTTCCATCAGGCTTCTCTTACTTACTTTATTGTTGGTCTGATGGTGGATTGTTACAACCTCACATCAGTTTCTGTATTTGAAAGCATCTTCCATGGCATAGCAGCTTGCACTGTGATTCTTTCCAGCAGGAGCTAGTGTTCTGAAAGCTCAGAAATTACCTTAAGAACTTTCTTTCGTTGTGTATTGGGGATGAAAATTACCAAATATTAAATATCAACAGTTTTAAGACATAATTAAACAGTTTCAAGTGAGCAGATTAAGACTAGATAAGACTGAAATTTTAGGCTCTCTTCAGAATTAATATTGCTAAACAACATGAAAACATGCGGACTCTGGCTGGTCTTACTCTAAGATGAACTTCATGGTGTTGAATGTTTTGAAGAGTGACTCACAGTCAGTGAGCTATTTTCACTAGGAACCATGTTGTTCTTTTACTTACCCTTCAAGTATATTGAAAATGTTTCTGGAAATTGTGCAGGCCTGATCTTAGTTGTAGCTGATGCAGTAGGTGAACATTTAAGAGCCCACATGAGATGTACTGCAATCAGTCTTTTGTATTCTGTCATAGCTGTGGTACCTGTTGCTAATTTGCTTTGGAAGATCTCTATAAGGGTAGAAGGTGCAGATACCAGAGCCTTGTTGGGCCCTCAGAAGAAGCATTTAAATGCTTTGCATGGGGTTGTAGACATATAACCTCTATTGGTCTAGTGATGTTTGAAAAAAGAGCCATCTACAGTGACCAAAACATTTGTGGAGTTCTCTGACTCAGTTTTAACTGGGCACAGAAAAAATAAAATACTGCAGAAAATATACTGAATACAGCAAGTTACAGTTTTACTTTTAGTAGCTGAGTGACTGAAGCTCCTCTCTAATCCCACTCAAACACTGTGTGTAGGTCAGTGAAGGAAGTGGCAGTCTCTCATCGTTCAGTTTCCCAGTTTCTGGGTCCAGTGCACCTGAGGTCTTTGAAAGTGGCCTAAAGAAGAATACCAGTAAGTTGGAGAATTGTTTGATGCTTTCAGTATTTTAAACATGTGAACTGGTAGCTGAGATCTTTCTGTTAAAATGTTATAACTGTGTGATGTAGGGCTCAAAGTGTTTCCTTAGTAAAATGCTGTAGAAGCAATTACTGCTCAGTACATCATATATATGTCTTCTTGTAGCTTTTTATAGAAGAAACTAGCAACTTCTTATGTCAGTGGTTTAGATATTGACAATGTAAGTTGAGCCATAATTTTTGTATTTAATCTAAATACATCATATGACAAGCTGTCTCATTCATAGAAATCCAGATACATGTGGAATAGCTGCCTCATGCTTAAATTTAGAACAAAGTTATTTCTGATGAAATTCTTGCTAGAAAATAATAGTTTTTTTCTATTCTATTTGAGCATGCTTAGCAGTCTTATTCCAAAAGGTATTTAAATGGAGAGAATGGTTGATTCTTTCACCTATTCTAGAAATATTTAATTCCAATTAATGTAATGACAACCACTGTCAAAATCAGATTAAAATGTATATGAAAAACAAACAGAAAGTTAGATTCATCATAGTGATTGGGATAACTTAATTGGAAAAGTTTTCTAGGAATGCTAGTTTAACTTTTTCTTTAATTTATTTTAATTCATTTGACAGCAGCTTCTGAAATACAGGGACTAAGAACAGTTGAAATAAAAAAGGTAAGTTGTAGCATGCAGTGGCACATAGCAGGAATAGGTTTTGTAGATGTTGTCAGTAGGTGTCTTTATAGAATGAAAAAAGTCTAGGTCTATTCATTGTTTTGGGAAAGGAATAGGAAATTATCCTGTCTTTCCAGTTCCGGACTGTACGATCTCCATTGCCTATATTTTTATGTAAAATAGTGTAGCTTATGCTATCATACTTTGTGAGCTGTGTTGAAAGCCAAAGAAGGAAGAGATAATGGGCCTAATTTTATTGTTACCAGATTGAGTTAAATGCAGCCTCTGTCTTGGTAAAGTCAGGGGAATTGTACCAAAGTTGGAAGGCTGTTTTTTGGTATTTGATATTTTTCTTCACGCATATTTTTAATGAGTAGATTCTTGCATGACAGCTGCCAGGTTTTCAAATGTGAAATTTAGTCACCTTCATTATGCATGTGAGCTTAGTCACAAATTGCATCTTATTTTCCAAAGTACTTATATTTATTTGTTTTTGTTTGGCATCTGGTTCACTTGATTACATGGCTTGTATTCAGCCATTCTCTTTTTACAGTAGAATCTGCAAATACCAGTTTGCCATGGCAGTTTTTACAGTGAGGTATTAGGGTGTGGTGTAGAAGTAAACATCTGGTTTTGTTCTTCAATATTTGGGCACTAGGGGGAGCTTAAAGATTAGTCTAGTCTTCAGGAGATTCACAACAGGATATTCATATAAACAGTACTAAGGGCAGCAATCCCATCTCATTGGTTTTCCTTGCTCAGACCTCTGTGTTGACATTAAGAGTCAGGTGCTGAATTCTGTCAGTATTTAGTTTGGTTAAGATAAAACACACAACTAAATCAACAAATTTTCACCTACCACTGAGGAGGAGAAACGTCCATTCTGGTCTCTCTACTTCTTTGAAGAGATGCAAAGCATTTAAACTTAAAAACTGACTTGACACAGGAATTCTAATTTTCATAAATAGGGGGTTTAGCAATCTTTTGAGGTAAGCCTACAATTCTCTGTGTTTTTCTTTCCAGAAAAATCTAACCTTTTTTTCATTACTAAACAGAGCCCTACAGATTCACTAGGAGTGAGCATTGCTGGAGGTGTAGGAAGTCCTCTTGGAGATGTTCCTATATTTATTGCCATGATGCACCCAAATGGACTTGCAGCTCAGACTCAGAAATTAAGAGTAAGTTAATTGTTAAGAAGGCTGTAGAGATTGCATGAGTAATACAGTAATTACTCTAGACAGGCAGTACACCAGCAGTTCAGGGATACAGTCATAAGTGCTTCTGGCTGTGCAAAGAATTCTTGCTGTTTGGATTGATGAAAAAGGAACTCAGATTGCTAGCATGGGAAGGTGTAATTGCTGGCATGTGCTAACTTAAGAAAGGAGTCCTAAAACAGTCTTGGATCTTAGAGTTAGTCAGCTTGTGAAAATTAAAAGCATAGAAAGTGGTTCAGAATGATGCGTTCTATAAACATGTGCCCCTGCTGAGTGTGGTGGTCGTTCCTGTAAATGTAGGTGTGCAGTCTGTTTTATCTGTCACGTTTCCTATGCTTAGGATAGAGAAAGTACATTTTAGGGTCTGAGTTAGAGTGGGAGATTTTATCTGAGATTGTACTTAAATGTGTACTATATCCAGTCTGCATCAAAGGTGACTCAGATTTCTTGGAAAATGGACAGTGTTATTTCAAGATTAAGTCAAACAGAATCTCTGATGATAATTTGCTACCTCAGTCTGTCTGTCTTCAAGTGACATGCAAAATGCATCTCTTTTTCAACATGTTGTGTATTTCTAGAGATTTAGGATCAGTTCTCTAAAGCATCAGTACTTTTTACACTGAATACACTAAACCGGTGTAATTTGGTAATTCTGATGTTGAATTGCCTGCCTCCGTAGTGGGTCATCTTGTAGTTCTGCTATTGTTGAAAGTGACAAATAAATCTGTGTAACTAAGTTAGATTTTTCTACACTTTCTTCTGTAGGTTGGGGACAGGATTGTTAGCATCTGTGGAACATCTACCGAGGGCATGACTCACTCCCAAGCTGTTAGTATCTTAAAAAATGCTTCAGGCACTATTGAGTTGCAGGTAAAAAATCCTCAGTGACATTTTGAATATTTTCTGAATACTGTTTTGCCAGCTGCTACAGTGAACTACTTTAGTGTCAGCATTCTTATATCACTGATTTCCAACCTCTGTTCCTAGGTTGTAGCTGGAGGAGAAGTGAGTGTCATAACTGGTCAGCAGCAGGATCCGCCAACATCCAGTCTTTCATTTGCCGGATTAACTTCAACTGGCATTTTTCAGGATGATTTAGGGTCAGTAACTATAGGATGTGCAACCTCTGTAGCTTGTTGCTTTAGATGATATTCAACCTATAAACCTTACAAATTCTGGCAAATAATGGATGACATTTTTGGCTTAATCATGATTAACTTATTTAGTATACATGGAACCTGTGGGCCATAGGTCCTCTTTAGCATTTTTCATGATGCAATTTGCTGTGCTGCAAATTTTTTTGAAAGTAGTTATGAAGTGATCTGACTTCTTCTACAGCCTCTATTGTTTTACTGAGATTGGGTAGCTGGGATTAGTTGATACACCCAGAAATTCTCTTTCCACTGTTGTATCTGTGTTTCCATAGTGTGCTCTTTAGTGCTGGGTGATCAGGAGTATCAGATGTTTCTGGTATACAAGGTATACTGCTTCTGGTATTCTGCAAGGTGCATTATGTAAACAAATTTTGCATCAAACTCTGTCATAAATCTGCGGCATTTTTTCTTTTAGGAATGGGGTAAAAGAAAAAGGATTCTTAAGCCACATGTATCTACTTTGAAAAGTAGAATTCCAAAATTTCTTACTATCAAAGCAAATGTGGGGAAATACACCTATAAATGAGCTGTATAATAAATATGTACATACAAATACACAGTCATCTATAAGAAGAAATGCAATTAAACCTTAACAGCATAAATTATTTGAGCTAATTTTAGTCATTACAAGATTTTTAAAGTTGATGTTATGTAATCTGGAGATAGTGGCATTGCCTCTCTGCTGCACTGGTAAGCACTGTTGGTGGCCCGTAGCTGCCATAACTATATCCAGAGCTGTGTATTTGAAACAGATGCTTTTATATAATAATATAGGCATTAGACAGTTCACAGTGTTCTACATGAACTGAAATAGCCAGTTCTTAGTAACAAAAGTATTTGTAATTATAGTGGAAAGGGAAATGTATTGATTAGCTTAAAAGGAGTAATGTTTTTTGTTGAATATTCTATGTGTTAAATTCAAAGTTCAGACAAAATACTCCTTTCACTTTTCTTAGACCTCCTCAATACAAGACCATTACTCTGGACAGAGGACCAGATGGCCTTGGCTTTAGTATTGTGGGTGGCTATGGTAGTCCTCATGGAGATTTACCTATTTATGTGAAGACAGTGTTTGCAAAGGTAGGTGTAAATTTGTTCAATCAATCCATTATTAGTTCACTGCAGTTATTGTTCTAAATCATGGCCTGAGTTTACAGTCAAAAGAATGTTACAGTTTCTCACAGCTTTTCCTTTTTAGTGCAAAGGCTGATCAAAATGTGCTTGCAGCATTTGAAGGCTGTAATCATCTAAAGATTACAGGTTTCCAAATACACACGATTCAGCCTATTAGCAGAGTCTTGTCCACCTCTCGAGACTGGAATTGTGTAAATACTTAGAAAAAAAGCTCCCATGCCTTATATTTAGCGTGTGTTTACTTCAGGTAGTAGAGGGAAATGTTTTATTGAACTCAGACTGGACCTTCTGAGAAGGTCAGATGCTGACTTGGATTTGATAATTTGGACAGCTTTAGGAAATAGCAGAGAGTCAGAGAAAATTGGAATCATGAATCCTAAATTTTTATGGTAAATCAAAACATAAAGCTATCTTTTATACCACTTGATGAAAAGTTCTCCAGGTCTTGAAAATGTTACTTCTATGATACTAGGATTTAAATCTTATACTAGCTAGAATAACATGGTTAAGGGACAAAACAATCGTGTAGATCATGTTCCTGTGGAACTTAGGACAGGGCATATGGCTGCATTAGCAGTCTTTACAATTGGCTCTATTTGTATCCCTGAAAATCAAAACGTTGCAAAGGATTTTCCTTTCAGGGCTGTGTGTCAGGAAGAAAAAGAAATGCTTGAGTGCACAGTTACTTGTTTTATCGTTCCAGGGTGCAGCAGCAGAAGATGGACGCCTTAAGAGGGGAGATCAAATCATTGCTGTGAATGGGCAGAGTTTAGAAGGGGTGACCCACGAGGAAGCAGTTTCTATTCTGAAAAGGACAAAAGGAGCAGTCACTCTGACTGTATTGTCATGAACTGGCTGCCTGATGGGTTAGGGTCAATAAGACAATATTGTTTACTTTCCACATAGTAAAGAGAATGGAAATGTTTGTGTAGTCTTCTTGCTCTTTCAGCTTCACAGGACTGTGTTACAGCACTGAAGAAAAGTAACATTTAACCATGTTCTTGTATACATTAGAAGTACTTCTCTTCTGTCAAACCACTGGGATGAAGTTAGTTTAACTATGGAAGCACATGGATATTTTTCCTGTTGGTAAGTCATCAGGGAAAAAAAATGTTTTCATTAATAAGCACACTAGAAAACTGAAATGTTTTGGTAAGAGACTTTGGATATTTGAATAATGTTGGAAAAATGATAAATTCACCAAGTCAGCAAGGGGGTTGCATGGGTAGTCCAGTAGTCAGAAAACAGGAATAAGGTTATTGAAGAAAGAAGGTATTACTAAAACAAAGATTTGGGATATACGAGGAAAAGTATGTAATGTGGAGGCAGATGATTAATAGACTAGATGGTTCTTTGTAACTAGATGATTTTCAGACTTCCCTTTCAACCCAAACTGTTCAACAACCATATTATTTCACAATGCTCAAGTAGAAGGAACTCGGTTGGTGTCTTGGGTTGATTATTTCGCTTGTCTTTTTGTGTGTTTAAGTTTACTAAGTCATGTGTATCTGCAAAAAACCCACTGTGTTTCATCTGGCTTAGTTTCAAAGGTTTCATTATTTTGGAGGGGGGATTGTTGGTGGCAGTGATGGTGGTTTTGTTTTTTGTTTGTGGGTTTTGTGGGACTTGTGCTCAGGGCCGAAAAATCCATTGCTGGTAGAAACTATTCCTGGTGAATGAGAATGCCCAGCAACTGCAGTATTAGAAGAACTAGACTTCTAAAATAGTTACATTTTATACATTATATGGGTGAAAACAACCTTCCTAATATGAAGTGTCTGTAAGCAAAGGTTGTCCTCTTCCAACGTGCACAACTACATATGGGCTCANAGAGCCATGAAAACCTCTCAGAGCAGGTCTGCTTAGCTGCCAGCAGATGTCTGGATATTGCCAGTGTGGAAGGAGTTCACATTAATGGTGCTGCTGCCATTATCACTAGGAGCAAAGGTAGAGTCCTCCTTGAACTGAGGAGGCATAAAGCCAGGAGTAATGGGTGGAGGATGGGTAAAGACCTGAAAGTGCTTCACAGTAGAGATGAGCATTAAGACAGCAGTGAAGGTTTGCATCAGTAATAAGCAGAAGAGGAGCTTTGACAGCTGCAACTATTGTTTTGGGGATATTAATTTTAGAGGCACAGATAAAAGTGTCTAGTAAGTACAATGCAACCATGGAGCTGTTCTTTGATCAGCAGCATGGTCAACAAATGCATCACTTTTTCATCACTAAAACTTTATCTAAAATCTGCACTCAGTGAAACATTTAGCTGATTGTAACCTGCCTGCCTTTGCCTGCCATGTGCTTAGGAATCTGGCAGATAAAGCATGCGCTTTCATGATTTATTTTCCTGCAGAAGAATTTAGGTGAGTCTTTCAAGAGAGGAAGATAACCAGCTAACTAGTATGCTATTTAGCAGCAAAAAGGTTTGTGTTAATTAGCAAAAATGGAATTTTAGCAAGAAGGCCACCATCTCAACTATTACTTAAGAGAAATATGAACTGAAAATGCAGGCAATGGTCAGGCCATTATTAGGGGATAATACAAAAGACTAGCCTTCATTTTAGTGAATCACAAAAGCAGTATTAGGAGTGTCTGTCAAATAGTATTAACAAATGGATAGCTATGTGTAAGTGAATTAACAGAAAACCCACTCTCTTTTGTCTTTTTAGCTATTCTAGAAGTTACACTGTGGTAGGCTAAGAAACAATTAACTAGATGGTACCATTACTGGATGCTGCTGTTATTGAATTGCTTTTGTACTTATTCCTTGCATAGAGAGAAATGCCTACATTAGAGTATGTAAAGTCACTTTAAATAGTATCTATATTTGTAACAGAAGTAGTGTACAGCTATTTTGTTACTGCTCTTGTGTCACAATGGGGAATTTAAATTAATAAATTCCAAACTGTCATGATGAAGTTCTGGGTGTATTACTGGTTGCTTTATAATGGTATGCTTGCATTATTCCTTCTGTTGCAAAGGATTAATTATAAACAATTTAATAGTTAAAAAAGGGAATTACTCTTTATGTGAACCTTAATGCATATGTTAAAAACAGATTTTTATTTTAGGATTTTATCTTCATTTGTAAACTCTTAGCAAATTCATGAAACTATGACACTGTCTTGCTTTTTTGTAACAGACAGCATTAATCATTGTTTAAAAAGCATTCCTTCAGGCATGGGACTTGCCATGAGTGACAAAAATAGTGGGCCATGGAGCTTGGGACTCAGACAACAGGGGCTCCCCCAAGCCCCATGTCCGGAAACTGCTGCATTACCACTGCTTAGTGGCTACTGTGCACTGGACCATGTAGCAATAAACTTTTCATGCTTAGGATGTTTGGTTTTCTTTATCATTTTGTATTGAACACAACTTCCTGGTCACAGGGGTTAGTCCTGTAAGGTGCTAGGTACTGTGGCCCAGTTCTACCAAGTTTTATGGTTTTGGTTACATTTTTTCCATGTGATTGTGTTACAGGTTCAGAAGGGTCTGGCATCTTAAAGGCTCCATCCCATTGTCTGGTCAGATACCCACCCCTTTCTTTTAACTTTGCTTAACTCAGCTATTCATTGCTGAAGGGTAATCAGAATGGTATTAATGAAAGGGACTGTCATTTTCTGAAAGCATAGGTCTGGACAAAGGACAGCTGATTCATAGGAATGCACATATTTCATTTCTTGACAGTGAGCAGGTATCATTGGCATGGCTGCTTTTCTGTTCATTCCTCTGTTAGATTTTATTTCTGGGTTAGCTTTATGGAAGCAGTCGTATTGTTAATTCTCAGCTGGAAGAAGTGTTGGAATTTAATAGTTATTGCTGATTCCCTTTCCTGCACTCTATTCAGTCTCTTTTTATAAGGGAAGAAAAAGAAGCTGTATTCTATAGACCTAGGAGAAGATAAAAGTGTCATCTTTGTTGTTAAGTGTCAAGAAAATGTTTTGTTTTGCTGACAGAGACTTGCAAGTATTATGGAAGTACTTAGTATTTTTAATAGTGTTTTGCAAAGAAAGTCTTACCTCAGAATGGGAGTGACATTGGAAAAGGGCATTTGTTAGATTTCTACACACACTTTTTCTTGCTTTTTAAAAACAAATAGTTTGAAACATCTAAAATACTCATGTAGAAGAGGGAACTTCTGTTTTAAGCTTCAATGGAAGCTACTAAGAATAAAGTTTTCACTTTCCTTACAAATGTTAGTAAAACTGTAAATATTTTTAATAGTAAACAGTATTGTCCTTAGCATATTCAACACCTTCAGTGTGGATTTTTTTTTGTAACTGGTCATCATGCATGTTCCTCAACAGCCATATAGATCTTTAATGTAATGCATTTTAGTCCATAGCCAGTGTTGCAAGGTAATGGATTAACTTGTGAGGTTTGGCCACCTGTATTCATGGAAGTGGTAACAATGCAAGACGATAAGATCCAATTGGTAAGAAGATCCAATTCAAACACTTGAGAAGAACACACCTAATGGAAAATGATGCCCAAGTAGACTGAGGTTCTTATTCTTTGCTATGTTTTTATTCTCCTGTCATAAAATCTTACTAAGCTTTCTACTCCCAATGAAAATGATTGTTTGAAATGGGTAGAAAAATGTAGATACTGCTTCTCTTATTTCAGTAGAAAGGAGAATAAATTCTGGTAAGAAATTAATTCTAAAAGCTGTGTATACCTGAGCTGAAAATACCAGAATTTTCCAAACTAAATTATTAGTTTTCACCTGGAGATTTTTTTGTTAAGTTGCAGCAGCAATTTGGTTTGTGAAAATGAGCAAGGCAGGTTTTCACTGTTTCTCTTCAGACTACTTTCCATTCAGTCCATTTTTTTTGATCTTCACATAGGTAGCTTAAATACATAACCTTGTTTTGTTACATCAGAGGAGGGTTTGAATCATATATGAAAACAACTTACCTGTTTTCATGGCTGCAAGTACTACGTTGGGTTTTTAAGTACTTGCACTTATATGTCCAGTTTGTCAATAGGCAGACAAGAGAATGCTTTTTGTCTAAGAGGGGAGGCTTTGAATTTGTTTACACTTGTCAGTATTTACTGGTATTTCAGTCTTTTGCATTTTATTAATTAAGACTGCACTTTTTAAAGTGAATTCAGTTTAATTAAGAGTATTTGACTGACCAAGGTAGACATTATACCCAAAAGAGGGTGAATGTTCTTCTTGAGTGTTTCTGTGGGATGTCGATTGCCTTTTTGAGTCTCTCAGCACTGTTCAAAGTGTCAGTTTGGTGTGTCTTCGTAGCATTTTGTTTATGCTCCTCACTGTCCACAGCCACAGAAGAGGGCACTGAGAGAGCTGAGGCCATGGGGTATCTTTAAAGGATGCGTTATCAGATTTCCACTACTGCACACCAGTTAAAGAAGTTTCTTGTTTGAGCACCTCACACAAGCACTTAGGCTGAGGCACATGAAAGGCCTTTTCAGGCTGCAACTTTCAAGTACCTTGTCATCACAGGCATGTACCCACTGTGTCCAACACTTTAAGGTTTCACATTATTGGGAATTTTACAAAAGGCAGTGGGAGCACCACCTGAGATAGTAGGTATTAAGTTGTGCTCTCTTTTGGGAAAATATTTACCTGAAACTGTCAAAAACATACAGTTTGTTTTGACTGAAAAAAATATATTCATTACTTGTTGTTAAATGTGAATATGTCTGTTGGAAGTAGAAAGACCAGTATTGCAAATGAGTTTTAGATACAGATTAGATAGATTGATAGATAGATCGGTCAATCTCAGTACAGTCCTAATGGTTAAGGCAGCAGATGTTCACTGGAATTCCTGTTTGTGGCAGAGACCACTGAAGACAGATGATAATAAAAGATTGTCATATGGGAAAAGCATTAACCTTTGTTACTGTCACCAAGACCAGAAACCAGAAGAAGAGTAAAAGTGCTAGCATTCATATTTTTGGGGTTTTTTTTGGGTTTTTTTTTGGTTTTTTTGTTGGGTTTTTTTTTGGTAAGTTCCCACTAACTGTTTTTCCCAGATTTTATTTTTATTTTCCAAGTGTAGAGTTCCTCTGAAAGTCTAATAAGGTGTTATTCTTCTTATACTCTCGAAATTAAAAAAAAAAAAGTGTTTCAAATATGTAAATTTTCTGAGGTTTGATGAATATATATACTTATAGGTAGTGCAGGAAAATGTTAATGTTAGAATTCTCTTGGGGAATCCAAGCAACTCCAAACCTAGTGTCTCAGCTGGAGACTACAGTTTTGCTGGTTGGGGAATTAAGTAGGACAAGTTTCAATGTGGTAAATCAGTGTTGTTTCATGGTGATCTTAAGCACCAGACAATGCCCGCTGCCATCTACAGCTTCTTTTTACATGCGACTGGATGGGACACTACTTAAATTGCCATTCTTGGAAAAATCAGTGTGAAGAGAAGGTCTAGGCTCCACTGTTTTTCATATAAGTCATGCTTCAGTTGAAAACTAAGGTCCAGCAGCATTTGGGAAGAATAACTGTAGGCTTCTGTCTGTATGAGAAGTTACAAGTTTTAGGTCTCAGGCAGACAAAAGCTCACTCAAGTTGCTGTTCTGTGGCAGATGTGGTGGTTAGAACTCACCTCTGGGTGCAGCAGGCTCCAGAGACACTCCTTGATGGGACTGATGCATGCTGGCACTTTTCAGTCCTGCATTATAGTGTATGCCACAAATTTCCCTTGCAGTCCTGGAAATCAGGGCTTGGGTGGCTGGTTGGCTCTTGGGGTTTTTAGAAAGATCTAGCCTTGAGCATCTTGGCTTTAGTTTAAAGATCATGTAGTGGACCTAAATTTGTTCTGCCTTTATCTCCAGTTCTATCAGGTACCTCAGGTACCTCCCTTTTTAAGTATATACATAAGGAGAAATACTGCACTCAATTTTATTGTTAATGTAGACCTAGAGGTTGTTCTAACTAAATATGTGTGTTGATAATTTCACAAAAATGTTCATGGACACAGTCTCTTGGTAAGGCTTTTAGAGCCCCTTTCACAACCCTGAATGACAGCAGTGATTGCCTTTTTGTTACATTAACAAAATCTTTGAAATAAGGATAAATCTGGGCAGGAAGGAGAATTGCTTGAGACAAGGTAGGAATCTCCTGGTCTGAGCTGATTTTTCTGTTGTGACTGAGCATACTATTTTCAAGCTATGCCTTATCTCCTTAGGAACAATTCGGCTTTTGTTCGTTTCAAATGCAAGCTGACCATCAGAATTCTGTGTATATAGTCTCTTCCCTTATGCAAAAAGGCTTTTTTTCTATTGTGGTTGCTAGAACAGGACATAAAAAAATACAACTTGACCCTTGCTTAAAGTGCAGATTTATGGAATATTAACGTTCAGTAGAAATAGCTCATTAACAGTTTATTGTTTGCTGTAATATGTTCTCTTCTTTCCACTCTAAGTCAGAGTCTCTTCAAAGCTAGCTATTTTGCTAGCAGCCAAACCATTCGTCTGCACTTCTCCTGCTCCCATATCTTTTTATTGGTGTGTGCATTGGGCTGGGGTGTCGCCCTGGTTTTACAGGGCCCCATAAGTTGTAACACTGTAGCTGTAGTTTCCCATGCTTGTTCTGTAAACATGGTCCTTGTTTTTCTTAACCGGCCGGGATTGTTTTGTACTTGTGGAATTGTTTTTCATTCCTTTCCCTGGGGTAGAGAAAGATGATTGACCATGTCTTTGTCCTGTAAACCTTCAGGGGTGTTGACCCTTTTCACCAATCCTTGATTGTCTTTAGAAACATATAAAAATAAGTAAATAAAGAAGGGCAGGGCTTTTGGTTGGTCCTGCCTGGAGATTCCACTGCTGCTCTGAGACCCGCGTGTTTCTTCTGTTGCCAGCTGTGCAACACTGGGGGAGGAAATTATGTGTGAGGAGAGGATGTCAGAGGCTCTGTGTGTGCTCATGCACATGTGTGCATGTGTAGATCTGGGAATAGCACTATGTGAGTGTTAACTATGGACCTACAGATACTTCCTTCCAGGGATGTTTTTTTTTCTTACGGAAGAAATTAAAATAGGCATTCTAATCCTTTTTAATATGTGTAGGTTCTCAAAGGATTTTTAAAAAGAGAACAAATGTTTTATCTATTTTAATGGCAGGGAAAACTGCGGCAGAGGCATTATCTGTTTCTTCTTTGTGATTTTGTGATTCCCAGTGAACCTTTTTCTAATGTGAATGTACATCTTTTCTATTTGTCTAGTAAGTTTAACAATGGAACACATTCCAGGATCTGCTTTCAGGACAATGATCTCCTGTTTGAAGCGGAGAAATGTTTGGGTCTGGGACAGTGATACTGTGTTTCTGGGGGTGGGATCACCTCATGAAGTCTGAGTACTCATCAGAGTTCCTCACTGATAGAATCCCTTTTTTTAGTGCTTCTAATCACTGAAATATAAATGTGAAAGACCTCACATTCATAGGATTTTTCCTTTTATATACAGGAACTATACTCAGTTTTACGTTAGTTTGAATTCATGTGCATTTATTGTTGACTCACACTTGACTATAAACCTTGAATGTATTGGCCAAGCTAGCAAATACCTGATCTAGCCAAAAGTGGCAACCTGAATTGGATTGATTTCCTTCTAAACATCTAAGAGGAGGTGAACCAAACAGAAATGTTGGGCAGCCAGCAGAAAGGAGACAGGTCTTCACTGACACCTGCCAGCCTGTGTGCTTTTGTCTTTGTTGAAAGGTGGCTGCAACTGCTCTAGTATCAATGTCTAGTCAAAAGTGAATTGGATTAACAGGAGAGGGGTAAGTTAAATTAACAGGTAGCAGAAGAGGGGAAGTGCTCACCTATTTAGGCATAGATAGTCATGGAGATGGCTCCATGAGGCTTCTTTTTGTATTATAAAACCAGTAAGTAAGGTGTTTGTGCAGTCAGCTGCTGGTTTCAGCGTGGGCACTTAGCCTGGGAGTTTTGGGTGCTGAAGCTTTGTGGGAGAGGCTCTTTGGCTCTACTACACAGCCCCACATGCACACCTTGAAGTCAGACTAGCCCTGGAAGAAGGACCTAGATCAGGTGATAGAAGCTTTTGTTTAGCTACATTTATACACATTAATAATTTTCAGTAATGGCCACTAGATAGCACTAGAGAATCAAGGTAAATCTTAAACAGCATGGGTTGCAGAGATTTAAACGAACACAAGCACTCCAAAGCAAATAACCACTAGAGTCTGTTGTTGGTGTTCAGCTCAGATCAGCAGCCTAATGGAAATTATTCAGTCAGGAGAATGTTATTTTAACTTCTGGTGTATTTAAAATGTCTACACTGATGTATTTCCAAGCAAAAAACCACATAGCAGTAGCTTGAACAGTTACCCTATTCTGACCCCTTTTTTAATGCTTTTGAACTTTATTGAAAACCACAAGCTTCAACAAAATATGCATTAAATCCAAAATGTTTAATACTGGCCATAACAAAATGAATGCTTTAAAATAAAAACACACTTCTAAAAATATCCATAAGGATATTATGCATTCCAAAAATATGCCTCAAAAAATCTTATCCTCAGCTTATTTGCAGAGAGAATAAAAATTCTGTTACTGTCTGTAAGTTTATCCCTTGCAAAATTATTAGTCATTTTCAGTTTTTCAAGTATAGTTTAAAGTTCTGAAGAAATCTTTACTGATTACCTCTATGAGAAGCCAGGGACTGATCTTTCTGATCTCTGCTATGAAAGCAATAAGGGTACTGCTTCTACTTGCTTACTGACAGCCTTTCAAGAAACCCCAAATGAAATTTTTTTCTGAGGCATTAGGAAAGGCATAAAGGTTGCAGGAGAAAGACGTGAGTTTCTGCCTGCATGTACAGTGCATTTTCATATGTTTTGCAGTCCTCTTGCAAGCCATGTAATTAATGCACATACGTAATTTTGTTTTGTACATTCATAAACAATTTTTTGGTGGCAATCTTGAGGCATATACACAGGTGTGTGTGGTGCTGTGGATGCTGTGCAAGGTAGGAACTTGGTGTGTCCTCTGAAAACTGCATTCCTCGATTTAGTAATTTGTAGGTGATCACAAAGTCTTCTGTTATTTATTAACAGGGGTTTTATACCCAATGCCACATCTTCCTTTGATAATGTCTTAAGCATTTTTCATAAGGATCTAAAATTTGAAGTTTGATGGTCTTGAACTCCTAGCGTAATGTGTCCTAAATCCTTGTCTTGTAGGAGAGATTCATTACCAGCTCAGGGCATCTGGCTCTTGCGGCTTGCTTCTAAAGCACGTTAAACAGACTGATATCAAAATATGCAACTGTACTGGGGCTTATTTGCTATAGGCATGCTTCCTCTTAGGTGCAGGGACTTCAAAGACCTCAGTCTTGGCTGTCATTGATAGGAGCTCGCAGGAGTTCCCAGTGGACTGCGCTGATGCATGTGTGAACTCATTCAGCCAGTGAACTGTTTCTTGCAGAAATGACAGCCTGTTATCAGGAGATGCATGGCCTGTCTTTGAGGCTTGCTTACACTTAGAGTACACCCAGAATATCATTACCTACCAGATTCTATAAATTCACCTTTTCCTGACAGTATGTGAGAGGCACGTGTTTAAACAAGATAAGAGATTTAACGGAACTGAAGGTTGATCATCTGTTTCTCCACAATTTAAATGAAGATTTTGCAGCTCTCCCGTTTCCTCCCACGGCAGTCCCTCAACTGCAGCTTGGAGGGCTGAACTTCCTTGGTGATAAGAGTCCATTATGAGAACATGGAACTGAGTAAGGTTTTCAGCCACACTTTCAGGATGCTTCAGGCATCCTTCAGTAGTTGACAGCTATTTGCCGTTGCCAGGCCAGTAAAGCAGTTGCCTACAGGACTAGGAGGTGAGCTGGTGTTACAATGCAACTAAAGCAAGATTGGCAACTGACACTGTACTAGAAATCCTTCCAGACCCTTTTTCGCCTTATGTTTATTGCACATGTAAAACCATAGCAAGCATGTTACTTCATTCTCAAATGCAGCAGATTTTGCAGCTTGTTTTGCTCCAAGTGCCAGTGGCAGGGAAGCTGTTTTTGTAAGTGCTATGAAAACAAGTTCCAGCAAAACTGATCTTTATCAGATCCTGTTGAAAAGACTGCACATACTGAATAGTGAAACAGGCCAGTTAAATTTTAATCTGGGTTACATAAAAGATTGTTCTTAAAGTGGCACATATTGACATTGTTCTCACACCCATTAACTTGCAGCCAGAAAGTGAAAAGGCCAAGAGACATGTAAAACCTCAGTGTGAATCTGTCTGTGCATGTGTGTATAAGCAACTTCTAGACAGGGTAAGGTACAATCTCAGAAACCTATCTGCAGCATCCTGCGTATTGCACTGTTTTGTTTTTCCCACGTGGGGTGTGGGGATGGTGCCTTGCAGGTTATGAGTTATGTAATTAATAGCTCTTTTGGGGGAAAGTCCTTGTTTTGGAGACCTGCTATCAATACACTGAGAATCTTTTTTCATGAAAGTTTAGAGGAGTAGTGAGGTTGTGCCCAGAAGCCTGTGTGTGGTCTGAGTGGGGAAGATTCCCCAAGTAAAGGCAGAGGGATGAAACATTTGGGCATAAGACAACCCGCATTTAGCATATTAGAGGTGGTAAAATTTTGTTGAATTGCCAACATACAATTCTGGCCAGTTATTTTTGAAAGTATGGGCTCTTGGTTGCCTTTCTTTTTGAAGGAACTGGAATTACTACAAGGAAGTAGTAAGTAAAGGCACACATGCCTTGGTAAACCAGACTGTGACTCCTGGGAGATACAAGATGGCATCAGTGCAGAGTAGGAAAAATGAGAACACAAACTGATGCTTTAGTTTTCTAACAGTATTTCTAATCTAGTGAAACCTGAAGCAAGATTTTTCCCAAGTAAACTCTGATCTTTAATATATAGTTTAAAGTATTTATTTTATTTATAAAAGGTTTCTTTTCTACTTAACTTTATTTTTAAATGACATGGAGTTTTTGTAGGGGATTAAGAACAGTTTTCTTGTGTTATAAAGTTACACTTTAGGGTATTTTAAGATCTAAGAGCAAGTAAGTTATAGCTTGCCAAATTGAGACATCATTTACATACCTGTGATGCCTATTAATCTACATCAGAGGCCTTTCATATTTACTCCTGTGTACCTCAGATGATAAAATGGCCCAAGGCATTTGGTTACCCTTTGGTTTCAAATGCTCTTTCATTAGCATTGGGTATGACTTCATTTAGATGCAGGACTGCTTCTCAAATTACCATGGGGAAATTTTTCCTTGTTTTAGTTTTTGCATGGGAATTAAGTCGTAATCAAAATCCCAGGAACACTGCTGTAGGTAAAAGTTAATCAAGTGTATTGCAATGACCAGCTGCTGGGTGAAGTGGCAGGGCCAGGTGAGAATGCTACGTGCAGAAGCGTCTGAAGCGACAGAATGGAAAACAACCTCAAGAGACAGAGGGCCAAACTTGATTTCCTTAACCTATTTGCTGCTGTCTTTGGAAGACACAAAACCTTGTTAACTGTATTTGGTCACCGTAGTGTTAGCTGTGTCTGCAAGGCAATGAGTTCTCAAAATGGTGGGTCATTCAGCCCTCATCGCTGAGAAAAGATCACATCTGGGGGGAAGAGTTAGAAATAGGGAGATGGTCCTCCATGTTGTAACAAAAGCTGTGCCTTTTATTAAAGCTTGAGTTAGGCTCAATCTGTGGCCCAGGAAAGCTAACCACACAATAAAATAGTATGGTTTATTGAACAAAAACAATTGCTGAACCCACACTTGACGCATTTTAATGATTAAACCTGACTTCCTCTCCTCTGTTGCTGTGGTCTTACACTTGCTTGCACCAAATTTGTGTGGGTAATTGCTTGTATACGCTGCCAAGCATTATTTGATTTAAAGAATGTGCTTGGCAGGGGGAGTTGGAAGCTGGAAAAGACAGAATTTGTATCAACAACGCATGTGGTTCCCAAAAAAGCAGACTGAAAGTGTGTGCATGAGAGATGGTGTGTGCAAGACATAAGCAGTGCTCTGTGTGCTGATAACCCAGAAAGCAAGCATTAGCAAAGGTATCTGGCTGAACACTTCAGAAGCTATGCTATCCTGTCTCAGGAGAGGTGCAGGAAGGTTTTGCCTTTCTGGTGCTCGATAGGCCCTGTTCTGGTGCTTACAGTGCATCTGAGTAAGGCCCAGCTCAAGAAAGGGTGAGAACATTCCTGCCTAGGTGTTTTTGCTGATAACAAGTAGCTTGGGAAAACTGTGCTCTATCGCTAAAGAATTAGTGGGGACATCTGCTAAAGTATCCCCTTTCAGTTTTCACTAAACATAGACTGTCTTCTACATGTCTTACAGATACACCACAGGTTCAGACTGCTGTATTTTACTCCCTAAGCACAGTTAAGCTTAAGCTGGTACACCACCAAAATAAAACTAAAGGACTTGTCTTTTTCAAAGTGTAGCTACCCCAATAAAGTGCCTTTGGATTATGTTGTGTTCAGAGGACAGATGTGGTGACCTGAAAGTAAGCAGCAGACAGTCCAAAAGAGGGGTAATGTTTAAAGCTAAGCACAGCTCTAGAGAGAAGTAGTTTTATGTATTGTGTGCTTTATTGATAGGCTCCTAAATTAGGTGATATGGGAAAATAAATCTGAATTTCAGCTGGAACATTTTCCCTCTCTATCCGTGTAATCATTGTTTCCTTCCTAGCTTTTTCAAAGACCTATAATTACTGCATGAGCAGACAAAACATGCAACTGGAATTAAGACTACTATAGTAAGCAGCTGTCTTTGTGTTAGTGATCAAGTCAAGCAGGGCAGATCTGAATTAAATTTGCAAAGCATAAATTTTCCTCGTAGCCAAATCAACTAAAAGTAACTCACACCTTATCATCTGCTCAATGAAAGTTTCCAGCAGTTGTACTGTAAATATGCCCTGAAACTACTGTTACGGAAAAATAATTGTTGAGCAGTCCAAATGCTTTAAGGCATGATCCATCCAGTGGTTGCATCAGAGCTCAGTGGCCCTCAAGGGGCCAGAGCAAATGCCCATTTTTCATCCAAATGTATATTTTTCAGCCAAAATGTAGTTTTGATGAGATTCCAGCTGCACAATTTGACCCATTAAAAGTAAAAATCCTTTTATTTTCATGGGTATGTTTGCACATTATTAAAGCTATTCTCTATTTTCCTTAATATGTAATTATTGTTTACTGCTTACAAATGTGGCATTTTAATGCACTATGAAATGTCAAAAATTATAATTGATACCCTAGAATCCGTATTATACATACTTTTTGCTTTTGGGAATGAAATTAAGAAGATAATAGCCTCTGTGTGCAAGGGAAAAATGTGTGAGACACTTGTTTCTGTTCAAAGGGAATTACAGCTTGGATAGGAGAAACAGGATGGGCCAAGCCCCATAAGCTGGTGCACTTTTGTCATCAGCAGGGATGCCCTTCTGTAGTGCTCCATATTGCACAGTGCAGCAGAGCAAAGGCAGGTCAAATTCCAGCATGTTGCTGGAATCTGTGGGGCTGGATCTGGCACACCTGGAGAGAAGAGAAGCGTGCACTTGTCGTTGGGTTGTCACATGATGGCTCAGCTCATTCAGAGAGTGCTTGAAAGCAGAGGCTTTGGACTTGGAAGAACTCCACACAGAGACTGCTTGGTACTCTGGAAAATGACCAGTTCACTGTAAACCAAAAAGAAAGCTGGGCTTGGTTACAGATTATCTTAGTCCTGAGACCCTACTCCTCTTGTTGTCCCAAGTACTGGAACAACGACTAAACACTTATCATGGGCAAGGGAGCACTTGCCACTTCTTGTGGTTGATGTGCAGAAAGATGTCAGTAGGAGCAGATCCTTTCCACATGGCAGTGATTACTAGAGAATACATATGATAAAATCAGCTCAGTCAAAGGAAACAGAGGAGGTCCAAAACTTCTAGCTGTAGAAACTATCACAATGTAGTGTTCCCCTGAGAGATATCTGGGAGACATATATATTTATTTAAAATCTTCTAAGGCAAGGATTTTTTTCAAAGTAGCACTTTTAATTTAGAAGGGCTCTGGCTCACAGTATTCCAAGTATTTTGTTGTCTGAACATCCACTGAGATTACCAAATGTCTCTTTACAGAATAAAGGAAAAGTCAAATATCCACAAGTAGGCTGTACAAACAGTTCTCAGATTAATTAGCTACCCACACTAGTTAACTGAATCACTTTCTTAGGTTTTACCCAGCATCTCAGCCTTCACTCAGTTAAGACAGTGAACCTCAGTCCTTCCAGTGCCCAAAATCTTGACCCTCTTCCTCAGGGTAGGCATAGGACATGTTGTCCAGGAAGATATAACTTCCCAGCACAGTGAGGAAAAGGGCTGACACCCAGCTATTTAGAAGCAGCACCACTGAAGCACGTACCAGGGGAGTTGCTAGCTCACAACTGCCTTAGTGACAAACCATATAATGTTCTGCTCTGTGCAAAGGACTGGAAATTTCTTTGGGCTGGCACCTGTAGAGGATGAGACTGTGTTGCTCACTAATTGGATTACTTAATTTGTAAGTGATATTTATGAAGCTATAAATTCTTTTAATGGATTTAAATTATTTAAGCTATTGTAAGATATTCAGTGGAAGCAGATTTCCCTCCCTAATAGTAAATTAATAGTCAATTAATAAAAACTAGGAATGGAGAGGCAGCAATGCCAGCACTAATGTTTTTCAGTAAAGGTGTTCAAGTGGCAAAATGTAAAACTTTGCAACAAGCTATTTGATTGAATACAGAGTTGACCAGGGAACTTGTATTCGGTCTTGAAACTATTATCACAAGAGCAATGTTAAAATGTTCAAGGAAACCTGAAGCATGGTTTTAAAATTGATGGTCGTACCCAAGGTTCTCAAAGACTTTGGGACAGCTGATGACAAACTGAGATGGGATTTGGTTTTGATGGAGATGGTATAGAAAATAGATCACATTCACAGCCTAAAAATTCCATTGTAGCTGAGTCAGTGTGGCCTTAGGCTTCATATAAACACACAAATTGGAGTTGTGAGGATAACTCCATTTATTTGGAAATGTATCATATGTTACTCTAATATGGTCAAACTATCAACCCAGGGCCCACCTCCAGCTTGTCAGAATCAGTAGTTTGGAGGGGGGGGTTAGGAAACAGCTGCCAGGATATCATCCCAAATATGTCAGCTAAAGTTTTCTTTCTGTTGGCTCACAGCCCTAGGCTTAAACTGGGTTCACTTGTGTAGCCTGCAGAGTTGCCCTAAACCTGGCAAAGGCCTTATGAAAGACTGAAAAATTCTCCTTGTTCTCAGTCCTTCAGCTCCACTATTTGCAGCGCTGCCTGTTACTTTGCACACACTGGAATGGGGAGGCCCAGACTCAGCAGAGCAAATGCTGCCCACGCTGAAACCCATTGCAACACTCTGGTTTTAAGGAAGGCAGTATTTCACTGGGGAGGTCTATTGCTTAGTGTCAGAAATGACAGAATTCTCAACAAGAGGAAAATAAAACTTCTTTGTCTGAGGCACCACAGAGAAATAGGAAGTTGTGCCAGAATTCTTCCCATGCCATCCCTGAAGACATAATATGTAGAGCCAGGTAAGCAGCAGTCCTCAGATAAGGTACCTTTGCGATTGCCAGGTGATGGTGACTCAATTATGGTTGCTGAGAACATTAATGATCTATTTAATGCAGTATCTGTGATGGGTTAATAATTGAAACTCATGGCTCCTACTGCAAGGACATGGGGTTCAGCCCTTTATTCATATCAGAATTTTGGTTGCTAACTAGGTCTTAACCAATGGTGTAGATTAACTGTGCACTGGGTCTCTTCTGTTACAAGGGCAATAGTTGCACATTCCAGGAAAAAGAGAAAAGACAAGCCAGTGAAACAAGCTGGGATAGGGCCATAAAATTTTGTTTCTGTCAATAACAAAAAGTAGTATTTTTAAATTGGCTTCTGAAATAAAGAAAGATTCAGTTTGGTTGGTCAGTGGATTTGTGGGTATGCCTGGAGCAGTGAAGTAGGATAACCAGTGGGACTGTATAATGAATTTCCCTAACAGGCTCAACATAAAGGAAAATTAATTGGTGCTAAAATAATAGGTGATTTGTGTCCAGCCCTGTAAAGATTATGAGCTTTTTCTATCCAAGAAGTTACTTTGTGCAGGAGGGAAGCTTACAGACCACAGGTAAAAATATCTTGATCTTTGACCTTGTTTGTTGGAGGTTATATAACCTTTCCCAGATAATTATTTTTCTGCATTGATGAAAACCCATTGAACTGTTATTTAATGCTTATCTACTGCTCTATGCTTTTGAAAAGGAGGTCACAAAAGGATTTTCTCTGTCTCTCACTCTCATAAAATGGTGTACAACTTTTGTCCTGAATCTGTTCTCCTTTCCTCAACTGAAGTTTTTGGTGCTTTAAACTAAAGAAGTTGCTGTCCTCTGAATCATGGAAAAATACACTTGCCTGTGGCAAATCAGTGATAAAAAAATACAGGTAGAACTGAGCTAATTAAACACAACTGCTCAGTCTCACTTTAGGTGCTTTATCTAAGACATCTCCACTGTGGTGGAAGAGTAAATTCAATCAAATACACTTAATCTTCTGGGTTTGCTTCGTCCAAGGACATTTTGCTTTCCACTTAAAAACCAGAAAGAGAAGGAAACTATTGATGCTTCCTGCTCATTATCTAAAGGCAGAAAACATCCTGAATGATGTGAATGCATTTATCTGCTACTACCTACATTTCAGAGCAGAAGTGCTGGCAGTAAAAGGAATCATGCTTCTGATTTCAGAGGCATGTGCCCTTGATCTGATGGTTTCAGAGTGCAGGATTTGCACCTGTGTTTATGCAAATCTTCTTAGTTAATAGTAAAGCAGCATAGTCACCACTAGCCAAAAAATAGCAACTTCTGCCTGGGAGGGGTGGGCATAACGTCTTGAGTAGTGGGCACATTGTGCAACACTGGTTGGGGTAGTTCCTTATGCCCAGGCTGCCTTCCTGGTATACATTTATTTAGGAAGAGAACATCTATTCGATAAATTTTACAGTCCAATTTCCCAGTAATTCCAAGGGTAGTAGGATGTCTAAATAAAATCCTGAGATTCTGGAAATTTGTCTGCAATTCATGGAATCACTTCTAACTTCATTGAACTCTCTTTACACATTTACATTTACACTGGTATGCCTTTTGGTGTTCACTCCTCTTAAACCTTAACTGTAGCAGGTGTTTGATTTTCTTCTCTTGGCTTATTTAAGTTTGAGTTTTACTATAGAAAAGAGCACAAAATACATGAAAAGGTGTAGTGTAGGCAGTAAAAAAAGTCAGGAATCAGGAAGTTGAGAAGGTTGAATGAGTCAGTAGGAAGAAATTGCAGCCCCTCCTACCTCACATCATTTTAACTGTGTATTATTCCTGCAGATCTGAATTCCCTAAAACAGGTCATTTGAATTTTTAATGCAGTCTTCATTGCCAGATAAGGTAAATGATATCATTGTATGTATTATGCAAAAACTTTTGCTTTTTTATCTGGGCTGTTCATTTTACTATTCCTAAAACCTGAGTTCAAGCCTTGGAATGATCCTCCTGTCTCAGTAAGAATATTTTGCAGTTCACCCTGGTTTCTGTCAATCTTACCCACTTAACAAGGGATACTTCTGTTGCCTCCAATTTTTTCACTTTCCCTGAGATAGTGAAGAAAATTGTGGATAGGATTTCTGTAAGCAGTATCTAGACATGATTCCACTGACACTCACAAAAGTGATCTGCATTCTGTGGGGAAGTGCCTGCTCCAAACAGGAAGCCCTGTCTCAGAGTAACCCATGCTGTTTAAGTGGGATGCCCTAGCAGATAAGGGTCCAGCTTTGATCCCACCCAGCTGCACAGCCCTGTCTTGGAGAAGCGTGAGCTCTAAGAGGGTGCAAAAGTAAGCAGAAATAAACTCTGCAGAGAAATAAGAATGATAATATTACAAACAGAGGGAGGGTGTCTGGAACAGGACTACTGGGCGTACAAAGATCCAAGAGGGAAAACATCTACATGACAATCACAAATTCTAAAGAAAGAGAGCAGAACTTAACCTAAGGACTGCTTGGTGTCACTAAGTCACCAAGGATATGTAAGGATGTGACTGGAGCTGGTGGCAGAGGGGAGAGCAGCAGCAGAGGAGCTGGCCTGGGGAGCTCCAGGCAGTGGCTCTTCTTCCCCAGTTCACTGGTTCTTTCCTCGTCAGCAAAAGATGTTTAGGTGCCTTATCAAGGTGGCAAGAATATCTGAATCCTCTTGTGTGTATGTGATCTGACAATCATCTGTTTCATTTTTTTTATTTGTGCTTGTCTTGTCACACTGTGCAGGGTCTTTTCATATGACTGAGGGAGTCCAACTGGACTCACCCAGAAGATAGTTATTTAAAAGGTGAATTTAAAATTGAATAAAGTGGGGGGTTGTGAATTTGTTCTCTTTTTTTTTAGTGATCATTATTTATTTGCAAAATTTTCAGTATGTGAATGCACCAAATGTCTGAATTGAATGATTGCTGAAAACATTGCTTGAAGCAAGCTGGTAGTACATGCCTCTAGGGTGGAAATGACAGCAGGAATACTGGGTCAGCAAAAATATATCAGGAATTGTTATCTCTGACTATGTTAAGGCAGATTTCTGTAACCAAATTACAATAACTGCCCTTTTTACTTGAAAACTGCTCTATGAAAACAGGTGCCCTCCCTCTTCCCCGCCCCCTTTCTTTTAATGTTTTTCTCTTTGGTTATTTAGTTTTTCAGATTTGTCTTCTTCTTCTTGTTAGCACTTCATCAATTATTAACTAAGCCCTCCCCAGCTTCATGTATTTAAAACAGCTGGTGTGACTTTAGCAGTCCTTCATTATGTTTTTGTAACCTGATGATGTACAGCTAAAAATGATAACTTGTAGTTTCCATGCTGCTTCTTTTTTTTTCCATCACTTAATTTTTAACAGTTGTCTAATGGTGCTTTTATGTTATCTGTGACAAACATATTACATTCACAGGCTTGGGAGTTTGAACTGTTGTACCAAGAAAGGTTTCATGCTTGGATTTAATGAGTAGGAAGTCATAGATTAATTCTGATATGTCTTCTTGGAATTCAACGTGGCCTATTTATAACGCTGTGTCTAATCCCTTCTTCATTCTTACAGGCTGAGGAAGAAGAAAACAAGGTCTTGGTCTTCAGTTTAGAATCGAGAAGTTAAAGAGCAACTCAGTGAGATAGCTTTTAATTTGGACCCATAGTCTGTTCATTTAAATGCTCAGCTGCAGATATTTCAGTTATGGCTGGAATAAGCTGTGTCCCACTGCTCTGGACAAATGCAGTGCTGCCTGACATGGTGTGTCCCCAAGCACAGTTCAATGACAGCCGTGACTCCGGTGTCTTGCTTTCAGTTTCATGCTTACACTTGTGAAGCATGACCCCTGTAACTAATGTGTGACAGGTACTGCTCAGAAATTCCCCCTGCCCCCGTTTTCTCATATAGTCATAACTTTTCTTTCTAAGAGAGCAGGGATTTACTGAGTGTTAAAGCTCTGCTTTGTTTCTCGAGGATGAGGTTCTACTGGGTGACACGTCTCAATGACACTGCTTTTCTTCAGGGCTTATGGCATTGTCCGACAGACTGCATTATGCAATGCTTGTTCATGTGGCTGTCATGTGGCCATGGTGTTCATTCCTTCTAGTGTAGGTTGCTCACATTTTTCAAGCAATCAGCATGGTTTGCATTCTATATTTGTGTTACTGAGCTCTCTTCGTACTCTGTTTCAAAATTCTATTGCATGAAGTTCCTTCTTCCTTTCCTGCCATCAATACAAATACATTGTGGAATCACTAGTAAATTCTCCCCAACCTGCAATTCAACATCAGACTGCAGCTCCGCTCCACCAGATAGTTTTGGGTAATGAGAAGCACATAAAATGTTGATTTGGGCCTGTTTCATAAAACTTCTATGTACGTCCATATATACCTATAACTTTGCCTCACTCTGAATTAAATATTATATTTTGTTTGATTCTTAAAGAAACCGATGACATCTGGGAGACATGACATGGATTTTTTTTTTCTTTAGGGTTGGGGTTTTTTTTTCCAACAATAAAAGGTTGTCATTTGCCTTTAAATTTTCTGATAACTTGTACCTATTAAGAAATTGCACCTTCCCTTTTTGGTTCAGTCACCTGTCACAGCAATGAAATGAGAGCAAGAAAAGTCATTCTTCTTCAAGTGAATTGCAACAACAAAGTTAGTGCTGGGATCTGCCAGTTCATACGTATTCAGAATCTGATGAAAGTCCTTTTTCCATATTTTACTCCCAAATGATTTGACCATGCTGTGTGGCATTGTCCTACTTGCCTGTGAACGTGCACATGTAGTACAAGACAGTGTTGTTCTAGGAACGGAATTTATTTCCTTCAGGTACTGCTCTTGATGGATTCTGAAATAAAGTAAGTGCCAAAGACAACAAAGAAGGAAAGTAATTTTTCACATTCAACAAGAACTTTCTAAAGAATCAAGCATGTTAGTGGTGACTGCTGTACTTCAGCTTAAGGCCACCACATAAATTTTATGTGAAAAATTACTCATGGAAGGTTATGCATACCTGTTTGTGTCAGTGCTATGAAATATTAATTTCAATGTAGCTTCTGTTTAACTGAACAAATTATTCCCTTCTGAAAGTTATTTCAGGGTATTCCTTGAGTTGAGGCAGACTATTAATTCTTCCCTATCTTTGTTCACAATTGGTTGAGGCAAACATATTATTCTATCCCTCCCAATAAACCAACATCAATGATCCCCACTGAGAGCATCAGTTAAACTTCCAGAAAATTCAGGGGACATTGATTTGCTTTTCTACATAAATTATCTTTCATGCTGAGGTTAGACAGAACTCCATTGATTGGTTTATTTTAAACAAAGTTGTAATGCATAATGTATTCGTGTTCACTTGTTTTTTTAATTTCCTTGGAAGATTTTCAGCTGTATCCTATGCATTGAAATGCCTATTTTAAAAAAATTTGCTAAAATATAAAAGTGGCTGTGACCAAGTTTGAATCAAAATACAAAATTGGTGATAAAAAAGTTGGTAGGTTGTATTACAGTACAGGCACAAACAAATAAATCTTCCTCACTATAAATTACTGTAGCTGTATTGACTGGTCTATCTGTTCCAGCATGTCGCAGAAACATTTCTATTTTTTAAATGTATCTATTTTCTTACAAGGAATGTTAAAATCTGGAGTTGTAAATATACTAGTAAATTTGAAACAAAGATTTATGGTAAATCCATAGTACAAAGGTGTCACTGCAAATTGTAGACAGTATGTATTTGAGCTGTGCCTCTTTCGCCCTTTCTCTTTGCTGGACATTTCTCTTGTACACCCTGTTGGTCAATAGGTGCTGTAAAATACCTGCATATTGAGGTAAGTCTTCCCCTAGCCCTGCAGCCCCTGCCCTTTGTCACCATTCACCCCATCTCAAAAAACAAAAAGATATTGCAGTGAAAATACTTGGGTGGACAGTCTGGAATCTGTGATTTACCACATTACCCTAATCCATGGTTTGGGCTGACCTGATGAGAAGATGACATGACATTCAAGACTCTGGATTCAGTGTGATGTTTCTTCTATTGGGTCAAATACAGCAGTGACTCCTTCCAGAATATGCAGTATTTCTGTGGGGCTTTGCACAGTGGAAGGAAAATATGCCACAGGTGCTTGGAACATCTTTAACACACTGTGTTTTGCAGCACAGTCTGTGCTCTCCATGTGTTGCCCACAGCATTTGGGAGCCAGACTCAAAGCTCAAGCCAAAAGAGGAATTTAGTTCAAAGTGCTTTCTCTCCTGGCCTCAACTGCATCTGGTTGATGTATATTAGTACTTGGCCACTGAGTGATGTGAAACTCAGCTGATGAGAGCTTATTTGTTATTCTACATCTAATTTCACACAGATGATTTGAGTAAATGATACCAGAATTCAGGATTCAGATGAGAAATTATCTTCTTAGGAAAGAAAGTAGGTTTGTGTTTTTCCCAATGTTCACACAGAGCTTTCTGCTTCTTTGCCCGCCCTTTCTGTTTGACTTGCTGCTAATCTTGTGCTTGAAGGATGTATTTATATTCCTTTTGCCAGGCATGAACTGAAGGGTATCTCTTTTGACCTTTCTTTTTCCCTGGGAAAATGCCCAGCATTTCAATGTTGTCTTCCTGTTCTTGCAGCAGACCAGAAAAACAGGTTGCAGAAAACAGTGCACATGCTTCTGCACTTCGAATTTTAGTGATATCAGTCAGGTGGCATTAATCCTGGCAAGCTACAAATGTTTTCCTTTTCAGCTGCAAGAATCCTTCTGGGGCCTAGAAAAACTCCATGGAAACTGGAAAAATCTTAAACTTCCTTGCCTTGAACTGGAGTTGCATTTCACCAAAAGTGTTTTAAGCCATTTTTCTCCTCCGTTTCCAAGTCATTAGAACTCGTTATTTGTCATTCATCAAGTCACAGTTAATGAATAGAATTGCATAGGAATTACCAGACTGCACCATGATACAGATCATGGCGTAGCTGATCATTTCACATGCTATTCCAAGTGACTATTCTTCTCCTGTATTGGATGTAGTGATGACATTTTGTCAGTGATGACGCCCCATGATTTATCTCTAGCCCCTGGTGACAGTAAATGACCACATTCTGCAGAATCCCTGCAAGCATCTCCAGGGTTTAGGAGATGTTGGCAGTTGCTGTTTTTGGCAACAAGCAGAAGAAATATGGTAAGAAATAACAAGAACCATGTATATGCCCTGTATCTGATGATGATACCCTCCAAAAATTTGAAGATTCCTGACAGAATGCTACATAACTGTGTTCATATTGTATTTTCATGCTGAATAACTTAGGTTCTATAAAACACATTTAAAAATAAAAAGAAAATAATTTTAAACAACTTCATTCTGTGGGGAAAGAAGTCCTGGGTTCTCACTGTTTCCACAAACGGAGTACAAAATAAAGCTTCCTTTGATGTGAGGGGAGAGACAAGACGTGCCATGAAGTTAACCAGAGGTGACCATGGTGCACATTTTTTATTGGAACTTGTGAAAACTTCACCTTAGTGCATTTGACCTACTATGACTGGCTTGCTTTTGTGTTCTAGCTGTTCAGTATGAATTCAGTGTATTTGGTTTAAGAAAGATGCTGAATATTTGCAAGATGGTGAAGGTAGGTAATGAAATAGCTAGTATGGAACATCTTACCTGCACTACCTAATATGGAGTGATGCTTTTGGTTTTTCTATTTTGTTTCTTATCTTTGTGCCAGCTGTCTAGCTATTGTTTCCTTAGTGTGTTTATCTGGGCAGATCCAGACTGGAGTTTCCATGATATTGCCATGTAAGAACCAAATCCAGCACATTTTGTATGTGTGAGTAATACTCATCTGTATTAATGGTCCTGCTGGAAACACTGATGTTACTCACAGGAACAAATCATGAAAAATCAGACCTCGACTTATTCTGGTGAAACTGGAAATGTAGGTAAAAACTCACTGGGATACCAGATTTACTCACTTAATATAAACGGTGAGGTGGTGAGAGGAGTGAGAAATGGTATGAGTGCCTTACACTATCTGGTATTTCTCAAAACTTGTTATGACCATTCCTCTGCCATCCTGAAGATAAATTGTCATTTTCCTCAGACCATTTTACTGGAAGGGGCTCAATGCATGCACTAATTGCAAATGACACCTCCATGATAAGAGTGGTAATGTTATACTGAATCCTCTCCAGAGGAACCCTCTCTTGACTATGCCAAAAGACTTTCTAGTCCATGACCTGGCAGTATTTGGTATTTTTTTTAATTCTATTCAGCCAACAGCCTTCAGCCTGGTCTTCATCTGAAGCAGATGAATAATTTCTCCTTTGTTAAATTTTATAGGACTGGAGACACAGGTTGTTTAGATTGCTAGTAATTTGGAAAATTTGCTCTGCTTTCTGGTACGTGGGATTGCAGGCTACAAAAGGGCATGCATGAAAGAAGCCCTTGACAAGGAAACTATTTGACTTGCTCTTGGCAGAGAAGTCATCCAGTCAGGGGCTCCTGGGAAGACACTCCCCACAGTCTCCCAGAAGAGTGGGGGGACAGCTTCCACCCAGCACCAGGATCTCAGTCTCTCTGTCGGGATCTAGCTTTCTATAGACCAGCCTCCCGAGACAATGACACAGTCCCTTTGGCATCTGCTCTAAAGCACAAGAGCCTTTGTGTGGGAGCTTATGGAAGAATGCAGAAATCTCTGAGCCAAGAGGTGAGATCACAATGTGTATTTAAAATAACAACAGAAAATGGCCATCTCTAGGGGCAATGGTCTTAAATATACTCTTGAGCAGCATAGTGTTGGAATCATGTTTTGGCTGCAAATGCGCAGTAGCTGCGAAATGTCTTAATGCTTGGACACTACTCTATTAATTCTGATTTTAGGCAGCTACTAATTGGTAACATCCACACAGAGGGATGAAGTAGTCATGTTGTGATAGACCATACCACATTGAGAGAGTACTTGCCAGAACTCCTACTGTACTCTAGGCTTGATTGTTAGTAAAAACAAAATTTGTAAACCCCTTTTATTGTTGGAGTTTTATGCAATGACCCATTGTTGCAGTCCACTCTAATCACAGAGGAGCTAAGAGAACTAACTCTCTGTAAATAAAACAGAAAGAGCCCTGAAGGTTCAAATATTCCTCAAAACATGAATAAAACCTACATCAGGTTAGATGTTGACAAAAAAACCCCAATATATTTTATTTAATAGTAAAAGAGGCAAAGAGAAAGAAGGAGAAAAGAAAAGGAGGGAGGGAGGGAGGGAGGGAGGGAGAGACAGAAGAATGATAGAGACGGATTAAGTAGAAATATTTCACCTCTCCAAACTTCCAAGTTAATAAGATTTTTTTTTCTTTCTTATGTCTTTCAAAAGTTATTTCTTAGAGAGGATCACCAATGGGGAAAAGATTGATTGTCAATATAGAAGTATTTACATAAGGTGTGAAAATCTGTTTCTTGCGACCTGTGACCTAATGACTGTACTGAACAAATGATGGACTTATGCTTAAGACAACACTCAAAGATACCTGGTACAACTGACATGTCATGCCTTTTATACTTTTGGTTTGTTGGATACACTGCTGTTGAATTTCATACCACTTTTAGTTTCCATGTTAAACTGAAAGATGTGCACCACTTCTATGCTTCAGCACTATGAAGAGAGCACCATCCATATTTATGAGAATACATATTCATCTTGGTGCCTCTTGTGTTCCTCTGCTCCTGAGTTCTGCTTTTTGTGACATGACCCCCTTGTCCTTGCAAACAACAAAGTTAGGTGCTGCTACAGTAAGGACATCTCTAATCACAGAGAAGATTGAGATTAGCTTTGCAAAAAGTCTTTGTGGATCAGATACTGTGATCTCAGAGATAACTGGAAATACTCCTGTAAGTGCCTTGTCATTGTGGAAGGCTGTCATTGTCGTGGTCTGTCTTAGTCCACTTCCAAAATGAAGAGGTTATGCTTGCTTTCCTAAACCAGGACATCTCCTAATACCTTCACCTGTCAAGGTACAACTCTCCGTGTCCTCTGCTTGGGTAGTTTTATCTCCTCTCTGTATGATTGGTGTGTACACCTTTCAAAAACTCATGGAATGTACAGTATGAGGGGGAAATCTGTCACTTTCATTGTTCCTTTCAGAAGTACAGGGTGCCTCACAATAAAGTCTGTAAAGGGGTGTTAATATCCATTGGAATGGGGCAGAACAGACTACCCCACTCCCAATGCTCTACACAGAATAAGGAGTTGGAGCACCTCCTGACTTTTGGTGTTTGCCAGGAGATGGTAGTGGCAGCAAGTGACTTAGGTGGAAAAATGTACACATAATGCTGGAAGAGGTACACAACCTAGCTGTAACACAGCTTGCCAGGTCCTTTTGTTTCAATATGTGTTAGCATAATCATGAGAAAATCAAAGTTCTTAATGTGAGGAAAGAAAATCGGGAATAAGCCTGTAGATTTTTATACTAAAGGCAGATGTTGGGAATGTTTATGGGGGAAAAAGTCAAGTTGGACTGTCAAGACTGCCTAAATGCTAGGGCAGATAAAAGTTTTGAGTAGAAAGCTCTTTTTTTTTTTTTTTCTTTTTCAATACAGCTATTTCTGAAAATAGTCACAATTGCTTAACAGTGTTTTAATTTTGACTGGATTTTACTGGTCTGAGCTATTTTACTCCACTGAATCTTTCTCTCCTGGCCTTCTTATTCATATGGAGTATAAATACATGAAAGTACTTGGGTCTTAGTGATCCAAGTCTATTTAAGTAATTATATATAAAAAAATCTTTTGGGTAATCATCTGAAAGAATTCCTAAGGTGAGATATATTTTTTTATATATATACATACTATGTCTAGATATCTGTAGATACATAGACAGATCATTTGCATCAGACAATCCCATCTGGTGTGTCATTTAAATACAACATAAAGTTCTTGTGATTTGGGACCATATCCAAAGGTTATTCCATAGAAATTGATGCAGAAAATCTAGATTTCTGCTGGGATTAATCAAATGCAAGAGCTTTTTCTGCATAAAATATTGCAATAACAGTCCCTTGTAAATTTATTTAATAGCTAGGAACTTTTGACTAATTCTGACCTGACAATTTTTTAAAAAAGTTGAAAAAACCCAGTGAAAGTAGGTGAGAGGTTCTGCAGAAAGATTTACCAGCTCTTGTTAGCATAAATATGGCTTGGTATAAAGAAGGAAGCATTTTCAGAATAAGTTGTGCTCAGGAAAAAACACTATTGATATATAGGAAAACATAAATAGATTGGACTGGAAAAATATTAATGGTATAAGAACAGTGTTACATGGGCTTGGTGAATAAATGGGATAAAGATAAATTTTTGGTTTGAATTTCTCACATGAGTTTGTTTGGTTTTATTTTTCTCACATGAACTTTGTTCTTTATTTTGTCTTTCTGTTTGAAGTCAAACATCTTTTTCAGATTTACTGCACAAGGTTGGTACATATTTGAAAAAAACCTGATTTGCTGTTAACCAGGTGGAAAACTTTGCTTCAAAACATTGACAAGGAATACTTCCATGAAAAGTATAGTGCTTAATACCGTGCTTTTACGACAGACTTCACTAATTGTACATTGGGTGTTTGCATATTCTGACTTAGGACACTGAATCCATGGTTTTCTCAGAGCAAAAGCTACTTGAACTCCCACCACTGACTTCCCTATTCCAATGAGCACTAAAGCAAACACTTTAAAGGAGCAGTGGTCTATTGCACAGACAGGACTTTAGGACAGCTGCTTTTAAATATTTTTAATAGATCAGCGTTGAGGATATACTATAAATATAACGAACACTCTTGAGGCTTCAAGAGACAAAAGCTCTCTAATGTGTTTTGATCATGGAATGTGGGAAGTGATGCTCTGGAGAAGAAGAGACATGCATGGATGAAAAGGATGAAGAGGCTGAAAGGCACTGTATCCACCCACAAGTGCAGGAAGGGGAAAGCAAGCAAGTGGGGCAAGGTCCCCACGAAATGCCAAGCAGGAAAGCTGCTGTTTATATGCTGGCTGTTGGTGTGCATCCTGCTAGCCCCTGACCAGCTGCACTCACTGACAGGGTACAGGTGGATGTTTTGTCTCCATGTTACATGTTCTGCCACCAGATCAACGGCATGCCTCTCTCCATTGTTTCATTTGTTTTCATTTGGTTTTTTTTCTGCAGCTGTATGAATGCTTTATATTTCTCCACCTCACTCATTTTGTTCGGTCTGTTTGGCACCATAATCTGCTATGAGCTGAGAGACCAGAATGCTTGAATTTTTCCTATTTGTTTTTATAGGTCATTTCTATCTCTCCATAATTTTTTTAAGATGTCTGATAGATAAACTATGCTTTTAAGCTTGCCTGGCATGAATTCTAGAAATATTTGGAAAGTACTGCAGGACACTAAATGTCTCTATAACATAGAACATGCTAAAAATTGTATTTAAATTTATGAGGTTTTAAATTTTTGAAATGCTTTTTCGTAGTAGTCCTCTTTCACATTACTGCTTAGAAACAGACAATTCAATGGCTGTATTACTGAGAAGATCTGTTGCCTTGGTTTTTTAAATAGCATTTAATATTTAATAGCAACGAAACATTAGAACAGCAATATCACAGAGATGAGAGAAAAGAAGAATGAGCAACTTTCAGGTTTTTATAACGTAATTTTGGAAAAGTTCACATATACACCTTCTTCCTCAATACCTTTGCCTTTTATGTGTATTTTATGTGCATTATTTCACATTAATTGTGTAAAATATACCTTACTGTGCATTTTTCTTCTCAAAATCTGATAATAGAAGGAGTCTCTTGTACTTTTGAAAAAATGAATAGCATATGTGAAAATATGAAGATTTTTGAAGACCTGAAATGTCTTCATTAGAGTTTTAATTAGAACTTTTTTGCTGAATGGAAGAACCTTGTTAGCATGCATGAATCATAAACTTTTTTATGCTCATTAAATCAGAGGCAAAGGTTTAGCAAAAAAATCCTACTTGTCAGACATATTCTCACTATCGTAAGTTTTCTAGCTCCTTTCAGTTTTGTTTTTTGAGCCACGATGATTTACGTATATTTTTCTGTTTAAATCACACTTTCATTAAAATAACATCAGATGTAACTGAAGCCTAGCTATTCTTGAAAGCTTTGTAATCACATCTGTCCCAGAGTAAGGCAAGCATGCCATGACAATTCTTCTGAAAGTGAAAAACTAAGTATAAAGAAATAAAAATAAACTCATTTTAGAATGGCTTACACGCAGTAAAATGACAAAATTTAATTTTAGTATGATTTTACTGGACAAATGATAACAAATCACATGACTAGTATTTTTAAAAAGCCACCAAAGTCAGCTTACTGATTGTAAATTCTCTGGCAATCAGTCAGGTAGAGAAGCATACAATGAAAATTTTACTTACACACTGTCTTTATCATAAGGTGCATTTGTTTCAAACTAGGCAAAATGTCACCTCTGATAATGAAATTGTTAAAAAAGGATTTTAAAATAATCAAATAAATAGCTACAGCAGGGAAATTTCATTTCCCAGAGATATTTACACCAGATGAACCATTTTGATTGCAGGGCAATCTGGTGCAGGACTCCCTTTTAGCTTCCTTTTTCCTTGTTCTTATATGCAAAAATGCAAACTAATTCTATGTTGTGCACAGATTTCATCCCCCAGTGACCTGCAGCTGTTGATTGTGACTGCAAGAATCTGAGGCTGCTGGCTGCAGTAATTTGTTTGTTGTGTGGCCACAGTGAGTAGAGGCTTCTCAGGCTCCCATCCCACTGAGAGCGCCCCAGTGATAAGACAGCTGCCAAATAACCTCCTGTGTACTTTGGACAGAAAAAAATCTCAGCCTGAAAGTGTTTCTCCATGCCTTGTTTTTGTTTGTCTTGTCACTACAGCAACAGAGAGCTGTATTTTTATGGTTCTATTATATATAATTCCTTTTCCTCCTGATGACCTTGAACTTGCAAATTTTTGGTTGCAAGCTGGTTTAATGGACAAAACTCCCTGTTTCATTGAAAAAAATTCAGAATTCTCCTGATATTAAAATCCAATAGTTTTATGCAGCCTAAAGGGAAAAAAAAAAAAAAAAGCCTGGTGTGGGATAGAAAAGGAGAAAGGAGAAATTTGTTTGGGTTTGCATTTCAGGTCTGCTGACTTTATCTCAGACGCAATAATCTTAAAGATATCTCTTGCCAGGAATGAAAAAATAATCCGTTCTTAAAACATTTTTAGGCAGAGTGAATAGCTAGTCTTCAAGCTATCCCATTTCCAAGGTTAGCAGGCTGTGTTTCCAGAAATGATACTTTACTGTTAACAAGTTTAGAAGTTCCTCAATAGCCAATGCAATGTGTGTCATGACATTGGGATTTGTTGTGATGGTATTGCCCTCTCTGATTTATAAAAGCCCTGTAACTCCAGATCTATGGAAACGAGAACCCTTTTGTGCTAGAGGCCCTGCTCTGTGTGAAAGTCTTGATGATGAAAAACAATTCTGTTCAGTTACTGTAGTGAGAATATTTATTTACATATAAAACACAAACATGCAACTGAAATACACTGACAGAAGAATGAGCATTTAAATGTCAGGCTGTCGAATCAAAGAAAAAGGAGAATTGTGTAGATAAACTATACTAAATTAACAACATCAAAGCTTTCTGCAGGCTGCAGTCAAAATTTTGAATTGAAATAAACACTTGAAATCAAGACAAATATCGTGCTGCAAGGGTGCAAGAAGCATCATTTCTTCTGGCCTTCCCTGACAATCCTCTGCTGTGTGGATGAAGAGCTATGAAGGAAAAGACCATGTGCTCCAGCTGGAAGTGAGGGGGCTGCACAAAGGGCAATGCTCTTTCAGTCTGGTGCTTCAGTTGCACTATTGTATGAAGAATAATACTGCTTTGCACAGGGAAACATGGTGACAGTCTCAAAAATTGCCACCACATTAGTCTGAATCAGGTTCCCTCCTAGGATCTGCACACTGAATTCTGTAATTGACAACAGTAGCCTCCTATTTTCTTCCTTTTTAGAGGCATGCAAATTGTGTGGTATTGAGGGGGATATAGTCAGGATACTTAGCACCACTTTTTAGCATATCAACACAGCAGCACTGAAATACATCTGCAACTTCATACGAAAACTATACAAATAAACAAGGCATAGTTAGTAGCCCCTGCCTGTGGAAGGCTTGACTTTTATATTATAAGCAACCTCACTCCTATTGAACAGAGAGTGCATGTCACGGATTTGAAAATTTATTCTATAATTTAATTCTTGTAACACTGCCAAGATAATAAAAAGATATTGCTGACCTTGCAAAATTTAAAGAAGCTATTCAAGTGACCAGTATCTGGTGCTGATGCAGTGTTGCTGTGGGGAGACTTGATATCGGTGATTTAAATTAATATATCTGTAATTCAATTTTTTTAAAACAGGATTACTACAGTTTCTCCAGGGAAAGTTTGGCCTTGGATTTAGTTTACACTTGTGAGCACTGGCAATCTCTATGAAAATGGGCAGGAATCTTCCAATGAATGGAGTTAATTTTTGTGTCAAATGAAGGCAGAATTATTAGCATGTGGTCTCTTCTCTCTTTATAAATGCTAATGTTGATTTATTGGGAAAAATAGAAAGGCAGGAGAGCATCTTTTCTCTTGTTTTTCCTGTAGATTTCCCCTGAGTAAAACCTGGTATTTAGTAACAATTCAATGTATTTTCCAGGCTGTTTACTCTGAGTAGTAAAGTAAAAGCTTTTGATTTTTTTCAAATATTTATTGTCTATAACCTTTATCTTCGTTTGTGAGGGCATCAGGGACTGCTTTTGAAATATAATAGAAATGAAGTTTGAAAATAATGATCTTCCACAGCCTGACCTTTGAATGAAGAGTTGTGTTTGAAAAGAGTTGGGGCTGGTATGCAGCACAGGCTGCAGAAGGGGTAGAAAAATTTGATAGGCCCAAAGGCATGGTTAAAATCTCCCTGAACAGTAGAAACATAATGTAATATAAAACTCTACCTATATCCTGCCACTGTCAGCTGGATTCAGGAGTTATACTCAGGATAAATGGATGGATTATCCTGTTACAACTGTAAGCAGACTCTCTGTGTCGTGTTTTCTGTATGATGAACCTCAGCTTTTTGACATAATGAAATTTAGGAAATTTGATCTTAATTTTTCAAATTTCCATCTTATTTCTTTGGGCTGACAGCCAGTGTAGTTACAGCATTTCTACATTGTGTATCTACATTGTGAAGTACTAAGTTACACCCTCTCTCCTTAACATCTCACAATCTCCAAGCAAGGTACAAACTGTTCCATAACAACCTTAAACATTGGTCTTTGGCAAAGAAGAGAAATACACAGCACCTCTCTTCAATGACTGAAAAAACATTGAGTCAAAGTGAATCATTCATTCCCCACTGAGTACAAGGCAAGATAAACACCTGAACACCGCACATACCCAAACCAGCTTGATAGAAACCTCCCTTCTTTTGTAATTAGATCAGGACTGTTACCAGCAAAACAGCAGCAACAGACTGTGGTAAAATATGCTCCAGTAACCTCTTCTCTTCCCAGCCTTCGTTTCACATCCAAGTCATGACAAAAGGCAGCAAACACAGGAATCCTCTCTGCTTCAGCTTCTGTGAGAGGAGTAATCTTATTTCTCCGTCAGTGGTTAGACCACCTATTTAATCTTCAAGGATGCTGTGAGATTTCTAAAGGTAGCTGTCTCCCTGTTGATGGTGTGGGAACCTATCAGATGAGGATGGTTTTCAGTAAAGATGAAAAAACGATTTTAAACTTTTGGCTATGATGTCTGTGTGGCTGGCGGACATACCAGCACTCATTACTGGCAACATCAGCAGTAGTTTTAGAAGGGTCTTGAATCCAATGCAGGGTCTAAAATAAGGGTTCTTTTCACAGGTGCTTCTGCCATCAGTGCATGTGTGAGGATTTTTCATTTTCCGTTCCTCCAGATATAAGAATATGATTGAGATGAGTAAAGAAGGTGTTTGTTTGCAATAGACATGCTCTTTTACCCTTTCGTCAGCACTGTACCAATGCTTTGGAGGAATGTTTCCCTTTGAGGTAAGAATTGACCAGCCATCACTATTACTGCAAAAGGGAATGGAAAGTTACAGTTGCTGTCTGAGAAACTGAACAGATGTTATGCTTTGTCTGCAGTATAGTTTTACATAGCAGAATTAGGTTTACCCAAAAAGAGCTTCACCCTGTCAGTAGTCACAAAAGCATTAGTATTACTACTTTAAACTCCATTTAAAGTAGGTTTGTGTATTTCTAAATTGCACAGGAATTTTCAAAATGTGTATTTGGATCCTGCCAATAACACATGAGTACATATTCTTCAAAGATGGCAAGTCAATGTGTTTCTGGAGAAAGAAGTGGAAAGTTTAGAGGAGAAAAAATGGGACGTGGGGGAGCACGTAGCTACACGGTGCTGAGGATTAGGAAGGGTCAGTGATAATTTTGTGTGTCATGGGATGGGAAGGAAAACAGATGTCTGGTGGGTTGACCCTGACTATCAGATGAGCAGGGGAGAAAAGATATTACAAAAGGTTCATTGGTCAAGATAAGGACAAGAAGACATCACTCCCACTTACTGTCACAGGCAAAACTGACTTGACTGGGGGAAATTAATTGAATTTATTACCAATCAAATCAGAGCATGATAATGAGAAATAAAAACTAAATCTTAAAACTCCTTTTCCCCCACCTTTCCTTTCTTCCCAGGTTTTACTCCTGAATTCTCTAACTCCTTCTCCCGAGTGGAGCAGGACAAGGAATGGGGGATGTGCTCAGTTCTTCATGTCTCTGATGTTCCTTTGACCTCAGTGGGAAGCAACACCTGCTGACAGGAGTTGTCTGAACAGGACAGGATTGTCAGAAATTTTCTGGTAGAAATTTTTCTGACGGGATTGTCAGAAAAAAAACCCAAGCTCAGGCAGGATCATCAAGCTGCAGAAGACGTGCACCACCCTCTAGACATGCTGCTCCTGCCAGTGGTGGAGAGATGGAGATTTCTGTCATGGAAAAGCCCCTCTGTCTTCCAACTTTCTACCAGCTTCCATGGCAGACAGCCAGGCTGGGCTGGAGTGGGTAAGATCAACTTTGGGCAGCTGGGGTTTAACAAATGATGGCTTTCTCTCTCTGTCTCAGTGCCTGTTCCATGACAGTCGATAGCGGGACCAATGCCTGCTAACTTCTCTCACCAGTTTGTTACCAAGATTAATTATCTAGCTTTTTAAAAATTTGCAGCCATGCCTGAGCAGTCTTTGAGCTTTTTCCTTGTCTAGATGACTACTGTGCAACACCAGGATGTAGGGGGATGTTTGACTTTAGATACAGTCCTGTGGCAAACCAAGTGAGGTCAGTATTCAATGTGCTCAGGGCCACCTGCTCTGCTGACAGTGAATCCCAAAGAATCTACTAGAGTTTGTGCTTGACCTGGAATGCTGGGTCTGTATTTGGTGTATTTGGCTTTCTGTAGCAAGATGAAGAAGTTCTGCAAGGAACCAGGACTGTTCACAAGGCTCGGGAATGAGTACTCAGCTCTAATACATGGGACGAAGGTGTCCACATTCAAATGCAGCCCCAGCCACAAGATGCTGCTCATATCTCTCCAGCAGCTTCTGGTAGTGGTTCAGCTGGAACAGTCTCACTGAAAAAGTAGTGCTGTTGAGTTCAAGAATTGAGTGCTGTTTAAGAATTTTAATGAAAATGAAGGCTTGTGTTTAAGCTCAGCTCACTTTTCAGTCATCTGGCAGTAAATTAGGTTTAATTCATGTCACCTGATACAAAGTTTGAAGTCTGAGTTGCCTTCAAGTGATTTCTTTCAGCTACTTCTGAGCACTAACCTGAGTTTGCAGTTGTCTTAAAGTGTCCCAGAGTTGTGGACTGAGATATGCTTTGCAGATGTTCCCTTTGCAAGGACTTACAATTTTGGTCATGCTTTAAAATCCTGTGCCTGTAGTTGGCAACGTAGATCCTTGGACAGCAAAGCTGAAACTGTGTTAGTGCTTAGATTCCTCCCTACAATGCTGGTGAAGACCAAAAGAGCTAGAGCATGCTTTTCAGAAGTTGTTGGTGCTTTTCTTCTACTACTCTTACCATGTAGCAGCTATGTCCTGTTATTCCTGATTCCAAAGTAATTTTTTAATCATGTCTCCTGCACATATAGTAAAAATAACAGAGTTTCACTCCACTATTATCTAAACAGAAAATTGTTCATGGATTTTACCTTATATGACCTGACTTTGGTAAATTTTGACTGTAACTTCCCTTCATTAGTAAATAGCTACCTGGTGTTGTTTTGGAGCTCAAATCCCAGAGAGTATATTTACTTAATAATAGATGATCTATGCAGCAACATATGGACAGGTCATTAAAAGGGATTCACATTATCTAATTCTAACTAGTTCACTGTTTGACTTTCCGCACAGTGAATTAAGGCTTGGCTCACAACTCAGCTTCTCTCCTCCCCTGGGAGCTTCAGTTCAACACCAGGCTAAAACTTTAACTGACCCAAGATGAACCATTTTCAGCAAATTCTGCCTCTCAGCCCACAAATGACTGTCCCTTCCCAAGTAACCTTGAACCCTGGCTGGCTGCCTGAGGAGCACATGCGCATGTGTTTCTCTTCTGTGGGTTCTACAGAGCATCCTGCTTGTCCATGGACAAACCTGCTGACTGCAGAGACAGGGAGGGAGGGAGGAAAGGGTTTTGAGCGGCTTTTGAGTGCCCTGAGGAGCATGAAAGGCTACCTAACCTCTGATCTTGATATATACTATATCTAGCTTCTCCAGCTTGAGAAAGAAAAGCTTGAGAAAAGGAAATTTAGGGGAACCCTTATCACTACATTCCCATGTTTAAAGGATGACTACAAAGAAGATGGAGATTTCCTTTTTACAAGGAGTCACATAGAAAAGATGAGGAGCAATGGGTACAAGTTACTTCTTAGGTGATTCCAATTAGACACAAGAGAAATTCTTTCACAGTGAAAACACTCAACCATTGGAATAATCTCCCTAGGGAAACTGAACACTTTTAAGATTCATCCAGACAAAGTGCAGGACTATCTTGTCTGGACCTTGCTTTTGCCAGGAAAGGCTGGACCAGTTGACCCTTGAGGTCTTTGATACTTTCTGCAGCCTGTTCTCAATCCTAATTATAGGTTTATTTAGTGATGAAATTTATCTAAAAACAAGGAGTTAAGGAAAAGACTAACACTTTTCTGGAAATTTTGTCCTGTTCTGCTAACTTAAAATTCCAGTAAATTTTTTTCTGCTTATAAACAGAGTTACAAAAGAACTGCACATGCAGTTGTTTCACATAAAATTTTCTGAACATCATGTGATTCAGAAACTGCTTCTCCTAGTTGTTTTCTTTATGCAGATGGCAATGGGCAATTTCTGTCCTCCACAATGCACCATACTTCTATGAGGGGATTCCTAGGATATGATATCACTATTCTTCAGTATACGGTGTAAATAACAGCATACAGTTAGATAAATCAGGGATAGAAGAGCTCAGAATACTGTATACAGGTGGCAGGCTGGTTAGCTACTAGGATGTCCTGGCCCAGGACCTCCTGGAGGTCTATGTTCTCTGCTGTCTTAATTCAGGCTAATAGACTCCAATGAACTGCTACTGTATGGCTGGTTTCTATTTTACCTTTTGGGTCATGCTGAAACAGTGCTGTAAAAACACTGTCTTCAGAATTATTCTTCTAGGTTACTGTTTTAATTCTAACCCAAACTGGTATTTAAGAGATGTCATTTTTAGACAGTGATTTTTTATTTTATCTTTGTGACATGTTCTGGGGTGGATGAGCAAGAGCCTTCCTCATAGAAAAAGCTTGTTTCCAACACATTATGTGATAGCATCATAACATGCTATTCTATGAAAACACATTTTAAAAACACACTAAGGATTCATGCTTGAACTGGTTCAGTAGAGATGTGAATCCTGAAAAGGTGTTCTCCTACAGCCTGTGAACAAGTTGGTGCAGCTTTTCTCAAAACACATTGCAACTTGTTCATTACTGTAACTCAGTTCCTCAAAGCAGGCGTTTCTGGCAGGTTGAACAGCACTGGCAGTGGAGACCAGCTTACAGAGCAGTCATAGCTCACCTAAACAGTTTCAGGCTATCTGTGCATGCATGGACTCTCACAGGTTTGGGCAGAATCCCTTTGCCAACTGACTCAGCCAATTGTGAAATTTCAGTTCCCTGTTCAAAGAACCTATGAGCTGTTCTCTGCTTCATCTAGGAAGTAAGAAATTCCAGGCTTACTTCTAGGATGGGGCAGAGCTCAGGGAAGCCCAGAGTCCACAACAAAACTCCAAAGGACAGATGTATGAGAGTTTTGCTTAAAAGACCCAACTTTGGAAACCCAGGGGCTTTCAGTTAGACAAGAGAAGTGCTGTGTATGTATCCTCGAGTTATTTAATTTGAATATGTATGTGGTTCAAAACTGAAACAAACAGAATTCTTTGGGACACTCTTTAGCTTGAACTGACTTCAAATAACTTGTATATGTTTTTAATGCACTTTTTCCATGTCTAGAATGCTAAGATGTCAAGAGACTTATTAAACAACAAAGTCAGATGTTTCTCTTGGGCTTGTGGTGGGTGGGATGATTAGACTCAGAGATCAAACAAAGAGACAGATTTTTAAATTTACACTTTTCATATATTGCCTTGTAATAATGGGTGTCTTTACTAATGATCCTATGTCTTTTTCATTCTGCTTGCAGCTGAGTACATTTTTTTGAAGTTCATCAAACTAATATTATGATCTATGTAGAGTTAAGGTGGTATGCATATTCCTTTAGCTAGCACATGATAAAAGACGACTGCCATATACTGGAGGTAATCTGACAAATAAGGCACTAAATTTGCAAGTAGTTGTACTTGTTTTAGTGGAATTAGCTATGTGCCTAAAGAGAATGTGAATATATTACTGGCCTATGGCTACTGTTAGCACAAACCTGGGTGCAGGAAATAAGTATTTTTAGACTGACAGTTTTCATTTTGCATGTTCAAGATGAAGTAGAACATTTTTAACATAACTGAGGTGGAATAAAGGATATGAAGAAAGAGAGAACAAGTTTACTAGTGATTTATATTTTTTCTTTTGTATTTCCATTTTCTCCATTCACTTCTAAGTGTGAACATCTTATGGTTTGCTTACTCTGATGAGACTAGAAAAGTTTCCACTAAGCTACAAACAGTGACTAATGCAACAAACCAAAATGCATGAGTTGTTCAGATTCCTTCCAAATCACTTAATCATCCTACTTTATGCAATAGAGATTCTAATTCTTTGTCTCCCCAAGCACATGAGACAAATGAGATTGTACTAGTCAGCATATGGGTCAATGAGAGAAGCACTATTTTTCAAGATTTTTTAACTGCAGATGTCTAGTCTTTGCAAAAAAAGGGATAAAAAAGGAATATTGTGTGGACTGCTCCAGGGTGAGGACCAAAATGGAGAAAAACAGAGGAAGGAATATTTTGGCATTCTAAGTTTTTCTGCTCTGTTATCATAAGATTTCCTCTAGTGAATCAGACTAATGCTGAATTTAGACTTCCGACACTAATCTTGCATTCAACTTTATCACGACAATGTGATGATATTGGAAATTTTTGAAGAGGGGTATTTCATTTCCTTAAATCTAACAGTCACAGTCTTATTTCAGCTTACTTTTCTTCTAGATGTTAGAAAATGAGTTTTAAATGTGTTTTTATTGTAAATGTTTCTGAGAAAATCACAATAATGTGAATGAAACTAACCAGAGACCTCAGGCATCATGTTTTTAGTTATGAAAGATAAAAGTCCTCAGTTGTAAAAATGGAGCAACAAATTTATTTCTGTTGCTTGGAATTAATAACTAGGCCCTGTTTAAAAATTTTCGTCTTTGTGTGTTTGAGTGAAACACCAAAATTTAAAACTGATAACTTGCATGTCAGAGTGACTCACTTAGTAGATAAAGGAAAGGCTGGGGATGTTTTCTATCTAGACTTTAGCAAAGCATGTCCCACAGCATCTTGCTGGGGAAACTGGCTATTCCTGCTGTGAATGGGTGCGTTCCTTACTGAGTGACAGACTGGCTGGCTGGGTGGGTCCAAAGGGTGGTGGGGAATCTAGTTACATCCAGCTGTCAGCCAGCCACTAGTGGTGCTCCCTGGGACTCACTACTGGGGCCAGCTCAGGTTAACATCTTTACTGATGATCTGGATGAGGGGATTGAGTGAACCCTCAGTAAGCTTGTAGACACCAAGCTGGGCAGGAATGCTGATCTGCTGAAGGACAGGAAGGTTCTGCAGAGGGATCTGGACAGGCTGGATTGACGTCCAGGGGTCAATAATATGAACTTAAACAAGACCATGTGCCAGGTCCTGCCCTTGGGTCACAACAACCCCAGGCAGTGATATAGGCTAGAGGCAGAGTAACTGAAAAAGTTTCTCACTTTAAAAAGACCTGGGGGTGCTGGTGACAGCAGCTGAACATGAGCCAGCTGTGCCCAGGTGGCCAAGAAGGCCAATGGCATCCTGGCCTGTGTCAATAAGTGTGGCCAGCAGGACCAGGACAGGGATTGTCCCCCTGTAATCGGCACTGGTGGGGCCACACCTCCAATCCTCTGTTCCGTGTTGCACCCCTCAGTACAAGAATGACATTGCTCACTACAATTACCTGAAAGGAGGTTATAAACAGGTGGGGATCAGTCTCCTGCCACATTTCAAGTGAAAGGACAATAGAAAACAGCCTCAAGTGGTGCCAGGTTAGATAGTAGAAGTGTTTTTTACTGGAAGAGTGGTAAGGCATTAGAATAAGTTGCTCAAGGAGGTGGTGAGTCACCATCTGTCAAAGTGTTCAAAAGGCGTAGGTCTTGGGGATATGGTTTATGAGTGATTATGGTGGTGCTAGGTTGACAGCTGGGCTAGAAGATTTGAAGATCTCTTTGAACCTTGATGATTCTGTGATTCTGAATCTGAGTTCTGCAAGTTAATTGTGGAAACTAGGTTGAAGAACCATCTGTAGGGGAGGGTTCACAACCTATCTCAAGTAAAGAGAGTTGTACATGGAGTAACTGCACTTCTATTCTCCAAAGTACCCAGAGTACCCTCTAATTCCTGCTTCCTATAGAAAAACAGCAGAACTTCTGACAATCTATGTAAACTGTGATGAGAAAACACCCTGAATTTCAAATAGCTTAAGGCTGGAAAACATGCTGTCTTTAAACTATCCAGGGTACTTCAGGTGGTAAAGTAGCAATTGTTATTTAAATACTCACCAGTTTTTACAAAATTACTTCAGTGAATTCAGTATTTTTGTTACCTTAATGCAGCAATAAGATCCTGATGACATACTTGATAGTTTTTGTTTCTTGCATCGCTATGAAAACATTCCTCTTTCAAAAGTTCTTGCTGCTCTTGGACACTGCCCTAAAGCAGAAACAAAATGAAAACAAAAAGTCACAAGTGACATGCAAGACATTTCAGCACTACATTTATTGCATTCCAGGAGGATAGGCAGCAGACTAAACCAAAATCCAGCTGAGTATGGTGCTATGTTTGGTGGGGGAAGAACATCACTGTTATAAAGAAACACAGCAAAATCATGAAGTAGGTTGGCAGCTTTTATGGATGCATCCGTTACTCAAGGTAATTATTTGTACTATTAATGTCACTAAAGGCATTTGGTGATCTGGATTGATGGACTTGAAGATACAGTGGAAAAAATCTTGGTTTAAAGCACCAAAACGAGAGATAGAATTACACTAAGGGCTTTTTCTAAGAGTTCTAGTGGCAAGTAAGGCCACTAGCCTTAGCTAAGACTATTTTTGAGGAAATAATATGCTTTTATTTTACACACAATTCCTTTATATGTTCCCTTCTTGAAGGAATATGAGGGCATGAGGGTGAGAAAGTATAGGAAGCCCTGAATTAATTGTCTTGACATATTCTCTAGACAATTTTTTTTTGTGAGCTGAAATCAAGCTTTTAGGTTAAAAAGGCTATTGCTTCAGTAGGGTTGATCTTATGATAACACAAAGAAAGTACAGTTTATGGTATTACATGGAAATCACTATGAATTGTAGTATTTGCAGAAGAACATATTTTGATATTGGAAGCCAAACTTCAGGATATTAGGCTTTCTTCCAAATCAGATGAAAACCCAAGGTATTGGCATGTATAACCATTTGAGAATTCATCTCTTCCACATGCTTTATTTATATCCTTGACAGCATTTTCATGGGATTTCTCCAGTCAGGCCACACCTAGTGAAAGACCTGGGGAGACAGCCAGAACTCTAAAGAGGCTAAACAAAGCAGTTTGGCCAGGTAAGTTCCACCTTCAGTTCCATTTTTGTGAATTTTTATTAACTGCACTAATATGGAGCTTGCTTTAAATTTACATTAGTATAACTCATTGCAGAACTTGGGTTCAAGTGCATAATGTGAATAAACAAAGTGATTGCATTGTAGTGGTAAAGGCTTTGCTCCACGTTTACTGTGGACAACAGGTGAATATTATACTGCTATATATAGGTTGCTTTCTCCTTTTTCAGTTGTTTATTGGAAGCACAGGAGTTACTATATTTATTTCAATATGTGCATCTTCCACAGAAGTTCCAATGACTGTATATCCTGTTGCAGAGGGAACTTTTAAACCTGTTCCTACAGGTTAGGACAGAGAAAATATAAAAGTTTGAGAGTTCTGAAGTTTTTTGAGACCTGTCTGAGGCCTAGAAGAAAAAGTGTAGAGTTTTAATTCCATTTCAATCTAGAGGTTTTATTAATGACATGATGACATCAGGAATGCAGCAGTAACAGTGTTGGTGAATCTGTTTATGCCTATGGGGACATAGGCAGAACCACATGTACCCACATCAACACTTTGGACACTATTGATCCTTGAGTTTATGAGCAGGTATATCACTGTGGTTTACTTCTCTATAAAACAAGAATATTAGTGCTTATTTTTTAACAAGGAAAATAAAAATGTCTTTTAAAAAGTCAGAAATCCTTTTATTGTTAGTGGCCTTACTGAGAGAGTGGCTGTCCTCAACTGCTTATTACTGTGTAACCCTTCTCTTATCTTCAGTAAGCTGAACTGAGCTCTGACTGTTTTATCCTGTTTATATCCTGCTTTAACTCAGCAAATTATTTACCTTACTTTTTTTTGAGAACTACCAGCCCAGAAGTCTTCTGTCTCTAGGTGCTAAGTTGAATTCTACCTCCAGAGAGTAACACAAATATATGGTGCCTAAACATAAATCATGTCAGCTAGCTCATTTTTCCTCATAAGCTCTCTGAAATAGAAGAAACCTTTTAAGTAATGTAGATTTTAACATATTCATCCAAACTATTGGGGAAGCATGGAACGTTTCAATCTCCCTATTTGCCAAAATGAGCCTGTGATGTCAAGGGTGATGCTGCCTTGGAAGTACAGTATATGTTTTGCCCTTGGGTTGCTTTATCAACTCACAAGTTACATCCTGAGAGTCAGGTACCATAAATGTTAGCAGTCTAGCCATAAATAAGCCTTGAAGTGGGAAAATCAGCCAAGGTGTAGCCACACAGCCTGGGAAATACGGACTGTGGCTTATTTTAGTCTGAGTGAAAACGTGTGCTCTGCAATGAGGAAATGCTTCACGCAGTTTCAGGTTAGAGCATCAATATGCACTGCAAAGCCTCCTGTGCTCTGAAAAGCTAACCATGTTTGAGCTATGTAGATGAGCATTGCTGGATTTCAAGGTCTCTTGACATACAACCCCGAAAGAAAAAGAGTGCTTTAATTACACCTAGTACGTATTTTAGTGCAGAAGCTTTCAGTCACTTTGAAGGCTTAAAAATATCTTTGCATTTTGAAGGTCGGGAGATTCCAGTGACTTTTATAATTTTTATACAGTGCATTTTACGTAGCAAAATGAAGATTCTGGTTCTCTGTTCTTGTGAGTCTTTCAGTGTGATAACTTCTCTTCAGTGCATGTTCTTCATTCTCAGTAACACATTAATGGCACATTAATGTTCTGAAGGGAGGAAAGACATTCAGCAGGCAGATCTGGAGGGAAGAGATTGATTACACCCTGATAATGGTATGAATAATTCAGAATTCTGAAGTAATGAGAACCTGAGTACTGATGCTAAGAAAGTACGTGAGGGATACCCTCAAGAGAAACTTGTTTCATGCCTTCCTCACTAACTGACAAAATTAGCTGAATACTCTCTTACCCATGTAAAATGATCATCCCACTTCATCAACCTAGAGTTTGCTTTAGAATGTCAAACAAAGAACGTCACAGGGAAGTTTTATTTTAAGGTTAAAAATCCTGCAGATGTAATTCTGGAGAGTGTTGGTGAACTCCTTCAGAAACATGACCTGGGAAGTGACCTAGCTTCCAAGTGACATGCCTCAAAAAAGTACAGAGAAGAAAAGCAAACAGAGCTTCACCAGTACTTCTGTGGAGTTTGGTGATTCTGTTGCTACAACTTCTTTTCCACCTAGTCAATGGATTATCACAAGAGTTATGAGACAGATCGTTGCTGAAGAGGATCATCATTCAATTTCTCACCATCTTTGAGAGGTTACATAGTATGAATTTTCAGATCTTGATTCTTAAAAATGTTTTCTGATTTATGACAGTGGAGATTAAAGAGTTACTGGAATGTGTCTCTGTCTGACAGGGGTTTCAGGATGGATTTTTTTACCTCCCCACTGTGCCTTTCAGTTTGGCAACTTCATATGTATTCTAAGTACAAAATACACAAGTGTGAAAAGAACACAGATTTTCCTTAAAGATAATTACTCAGATAGTATCTTAGATAACAATTTATGAGTCACTGAAGTTATTCCAGACACCAGTAAATAAAACTCAATTTGTTTATATAAATGTGATTAATGGGAGGGAATACTTCTCAATAAAAAAATTTTATTACTTTCCAAAAATTATAGGTTTAACTTTTTGAAGTAAATCCTGGTAATATGTAAAGAAAAACACATACAAGTGACAGCAGATGATGGATCAGTTGTAACAGAGAAAGATTTGCATGTGGGTTGGTAGGACAGAAGAGAGGACCTTCTGGTCAGATTATAAATTCGGCTGATTATCAGAAAATTCGTTTTTATTTGAAATGATGGTTGTAACAGTTGATTTATGGTATATCTTATGGATTTGCTTTTCCAATAACTTCATCTATACTGTGCCTGTTGTCACGATCAAAGGAAAAGTCAGTTGAGAGACATATTTACGTTACAAAAATTTTTGCAAGATGCAAAGATCTCCAGTTTGCTGATCTCATAGTCAGGATTTACTTTCTAGAAGAATTCTACTAGTAAAAGACTTCAACAGTAAATACTAAGAAGCAGCTAGCTCAATAAAAGTATGTGCTCCTAAGTCAATCTGAACGTTGGGAAACATTGATAGGTGTTATTAGCATTTTTCTTGTGTGTTTGAGGCTGGTGCTGATGGAGAGGCATCTCAGTGCTCAAGAAGCTCCATCTGAAAACACCAGCATCATATCTTGTGCCATGATTATGGCTTCCCATTGTTTCTAGTGTATGTTTTTATAAGACAGGGATGAAAACATACTCATGTGTTGTAAATTCAACTATTCAAGCACTTAAGTGTAAACAAACATGTTCAAGTCTTGATCTATGAGTAACTGTTTTTCCAGTTATTTTCCATAAGTTTTCTCATGGGTTTTGGTATTAGAAAGCACTGACTTAATATGCCGAAATTTTCCATCACTCAAGGAGTTCTGATAGTGAAGTTTGTCTGGATTACATGTGTCCATAGTCAATATTTTGAGAGCATAAACTTAGATAAGAAAATCATTGTTCTTTCTACTGAGTCATTCAAAAGGCCTCCTCTCTGCATATATTATGACTAGCAGCTATTTACAACTTTTGCCTATTGCTTTGCTTCTTGTATTCAAAAATCCATAAGCAAGATTTTAATTGTTGGAACGTTTTCCTTGTCTGGAGCTGAAAACTCCTCAGGGTATTTGTTTACTTCTTCCTTTTGCTTTTCTGCAAAATATATATTTTTAAATAAAATTTTGTAACAATGGAAAAATTATTTTGAAATTCCATTATGTCATGCTGAAGGTTTTTATGTTTTTATGTTAATACAGATCTTCTATATACTGATAGAAAAGCAGGTCTCTCAGTGTGTAAATAACATTTTTAAATCATTTGTTGCTGTTCTGCCTTATGTTGTGAATAGAATATTAAACCTTTGCCTTTGAATTTTTATGAACTTATTTTATTCCTTAGCACCACACAAGCAGTCTTGTTATAGAAATGTGATCACATCTGGACAAAACTTAATTTCACACTCATCCCAAACCCAGAGGAAAAGAATTTCAGCCCCTCTGTTTAGGTGCTTTTAAGTGCAGAAAAATTGGCAGTTGAATGTTACTTAAGCTGTCATAGGCTTCTTTAAGGATAGGCTCAACAGGAGAAAGAACTGTCAGACACAACTTCTGAGGGACCAATTTCTGTGCATTGGGACCTTTGTTCTCAAAGGTGAAAAGCACTGTTAGACCTGTGGTTTTTGCATTTCCAGGATGGCAAGATACTCTCAGTGATACCAAACATTTGGATCTTGCTGCTTTTTGGATATAATCACTGAAATTGGATTTACCTCAGAGTGGGATGAATATGATATTGAATATGATGTTTGCTGATGAATAAACTGGGAACCAATCCAGGTAGTTAATGACCTTTTATACAGCTGAAGTTGGGTGAGATCAACTCCCCTTGTAATGAAAAGAGTTAAATTTAAGAAATCTGTCCTGCTAATGTTCAGACCCTGTAAAACTGATCCACAGGTAACTGGAATGTCATTGAAGAGGGCTCAGTAGTAACCCCCATGTTATAAGTTGTAAATTATTACTGCTCTTAAGCCCTATATTAATATATGGTTATGTTGCCATATAGCCAGTGCTAAGGGAAGAACAATTTGCTATTAATCCTGGGGAAAGGCAGACTGGACAACAAGAAATAAATACTGAAACAGAAAACATCTAGCAGTCCCCCTAAATACCTCAGTGCCTTCTCCATTTATCCTCACTATTCTGCACAAACTGGATCTGGAAGGGAAAGTGACATCACCAAAGCCCTCACAGGTCAGCTTGCATTCAGCCTTGTGAAAAAGAAACACTTTGTTGATACCTGACAGAAAACTGGGTTTAACAGTTATAAAGACTTTTTACGATCTTAAATGAGACTGAGGCTTTATCGGTTGCAAATTTAACTTTAAAAATGATGGGATTTAGCACTGGATGTAGGTCTTGGTATTTGGGTCAACACAGGGGTTTGTTCCACTGTAGATACGCAGATTCAAAATCTCCATTACTTTCAGTTAAAAATTAACTTTAATTATGAACCCTTTGTGGGCATCCAAAGCAAAAACTGTTCTTCATTCAGCCTTCTAGGTAAGCGCGGTGTTAAAAAAATGCCAAGATAATTTTGGATGCTCATTGTGTCTTAGTTGGGACCGCTTTTCATAAAACATTCAGAGACTGTGGCCTTTACTGTCCAATACAAAATTCAAGTGCTTCTTTATACTGCTGCTAGAAGAAAGTTTTTTTCACGAAGGACGAAGGCAGGTTGCAGCACTGACTTCAGGGAATCTGTTTGATCCCAGGTTTTTCCTTTGCAAAGGTTATCTCCTGTTATGTTACAGCTGTTGACATCAGCCATCCTTTGACTTACTCAGAAAGACCAGCCTCAGCTGGACCTGATGAAGTGTCCCCAGTGGGCTGGGGCACTGGCTTGCGGGCACAGGAGTGGCATCACTCAGGCTCGCAGTGCCTGGCGCTGGCACACTCCCACCCTCTGCAGGGGCTGGGCACTGCTCCCACACTGCTCCCACACTGCTCCCACACTGCTCAAGTCAGGCCTTACTGGAGGGATAGCTGCAGGCAGCAAAACAAAGTTTATTAACAAAGATTTTCCATTGAGTCACACAGTACAGAAAGAACCCACTTGCTCTCCCAGCTCCTTAGAGAGGAGTCTAGGTGAGGCTGGATCCAATCCTGGCCCCAGACTTAGTCAAGAGTTCATGTCTAAAGATTATTCAGGTCTAATTGAACCTTCATGTGATTTTATCTGCAGAATTAAAGATGAAGAACCAAATGTATTTACACAAATATATTAAATGACTTATTTAAATCCTTTCACCTTTGGGAGGTGTGCTAGAAGTTCTTGCTGTGCAAAAATGGGACTGGCCTTTTATAGTATAAAGTGACTCTAATTTTTATTATTTTATACATTTTTAGACTCTCTGTTGTCATGTTTACTCAGCAAAATATTCTTTGCTGCTGAAAAAGGCATTATCAGCTCTTTGTTTTTGCTGCTTGACAATTTTGACTCCCACTTCCCTATGAGGGTCTGCATATCCTTGCTGCTCCCAGGCTCAGTCAGGGAGCATGTCTCTTACATATCCTCACAAGTCAGGTTGATAGTATGTTCAAGCAGGTCTCAGCATTCTTCAGCACTAAAAACAGCAGACCCTTCTTGCTTGATCTTATCACTGATAAGAAGACCCTCCTTGCTCAGTCTACCACTGATAAACATGTAAGTCAGACAAAGTTTGAGCTGCTGTACCCCTGCTTAGACAGAGCAACCTGCTACAAGCAGAGCAGTGCTGCTTGCTTTCACTGACTAGACTTCATGAAGTTCGTCCTCAAAACATATCAGCCCTTACCACTAGCTAGATAAAGGGTTGCAAATATCAGAGAGATGTAGCAAAAAGGTACTCAAACTAGTAAGGTAGTTGATTGTAACTTGTGCAAATTTCCCAGGGAGTTTTAGAATACATCCAAGGGAGGATGTCTCAGGGGTGTTTCCATGCAGCTGACAGCAGTACCACGTTGTTTTAACAAGGGTATTGATATCTGCTAAAGTTACTACAGGAGTTTCTACACTGAAAGGCACATTTCCCAGCAGAAGTGCATCAGTACATCAATATATCAGAGGGATTCAGAATTTTGCCAGGTTTCACATTTGTTTGCACACAAGGACCAACTCAGCATATCAGTAACTGACAGCTGTAAGAGAAAGTAAGATAACAGCATGTGTTCAGGCTGTAATACGAATTAAGTTTTCTCCTTTACAGGACAAACTCTCCTGAATTCATTATATGTCATCTATCAAAACAAAAACATAAATAAAGGTAAATAATTGTGTAACTTGTTATATGTATGTATGTATGTATGTGTATCTATATCTCCAAATATATAAAAAACTTCTTAGTAGAGACAATAGGAATCTCTAGATGCATGATCATGAACTAAACATATACATGCATTTGAAAAAGCACAGTCTTGACATATTTTATATACCCTGCTCCTCTACAGAAATCTGATTTCATTGCATTTAGGACACTGGCACTAAACTTTTAACTTGCAGGGCTGGACACAAAATACTTTTGGAAGTTGTTTTTTCCAAAACTGGGAACTCAGAAAAGCCATTTAAAGGTAGGCAAAAGACATTTCTTTTTTTGCTAAGATATCTAAATGTAATACTCCTGGCTATACTAAACAACATTATCAAGACACTGGCTAAATTATTACAGATATAGGTAAACCTTTAAAAAACTAACAGCATCAGTACCTGTGTTAAATTCCTTTAAACTTCTTCCAGCACTGGCTTTGGAGGAAATGTAGCATGAGTTACTTCCTCCATACTGTTTTATACTTTCAGTTTTCCTGAGGAATGTAATTGGCAGCCAAGGTCTAAGGGGGCATAAGGGTACAGTCACACTGTATGTATATAAGCATATATATACAAATACATGTAAGAAATACATAATATATTATGTGTTCCAATCTATTTGTCTGTCTGTCTGTCTATCTATCTATCTACCTTTGTCCTTAAAAAAAAAAAAGGCAAAGAGCAATTTGGCTGCTCCAAATAAAATCAGTTCTGAAGGAAGTTATATCTCATTGTCTTCATTTTGTAAGCAGTTCATTTCATGCTGAGCTCCAGATTTCCAAAGGAACAGAAATATCATTAATCAGGATATCCTACCACAGATCACCTTCATATGTTAAATGAACTGTTGGGAGAAAAAAAGAAAAGAATATAAACTACCATTGCTTAAATGTTTATTGATCACGCAGAAACTTTCCACTTTGCCTAGAAAATATCTAATAAATAAAGCTCCTAGACAGCTGAAAAACAGTGATTAATGCTAACATTAGCTCTCCTATTTCACCAAACTGAAATCTATATAAATGGGTCCAAAGCAGAAAGCAAGGCCATGTCACTATTTCTAAGGGTTCTAGCATAGATAACATTGCAGAAGACAGAAATACAGAAATATGAGGAATAGAATAACTGTTCATAGAAACATAGAATCATTAAAGTTGGAAAATACCTCCAAGATCATTGAGTCCAACTGTTACTCCTACAGGCATTTCTACAAACTTTGCATACTTTGGTAATGAATTGAAAACCCTAAAGGAGACAACATCTGTGACCCTAAGGTTCCTAAAACCAGAATTCCTTATAAAGGGTTCCATGAGGAAACTGCAAAAACTGCAGAGCAATAGAGACATTTGTCACAGTTTTTTACTATACCTCGAAAATCAGCATGAGTAGTTTACACTTGTGATACACGTATTTAGACTAGGTTAAAACAAGGGACTGGATTTCATTTTTTTTCTCTTTCTCCAACATGGTTATCATGGCTATTATGGGCAGCTAAATGTGGGCATAAATATCTCAGTGAATAGCAATGTTAATTTTAGTTCCAGATATTTTGTTGTCAAAGAGATGTTAGCAGACTAAATGGCAATGAAGTGAAGAGGAGCCTTGGCAAAACTCATTTGAAAGCAAAGGGGGTCAATTTTATTTCAAGTGAAGACTAAAAATAACATAAAAGTAGCCACAGATCAAAATCTATGGCTAAGACTTCTCTTTAATTGTCAGAAATGTAGATAACATTTTTTCCTTCATGGAACCTTTGTTCCTTTCATCTGCACATTTTCCTGGTAAAATCTGTTCCCTAGAGACAACTTCATTCTGTGAAACTCTGAATAAAAAATGAAGGAAAATATGAAAAGTTGTATTTATAGTATTTTCTTCCCCCAAAAGGAAATAAAAAACGATATTCAAAAGAATATTTTCTCCTATATGTTTTTGAGATTCTTCCCTTAGTTTTTGCTTGCTTTTGGCTCTCAAGAGTACCTATCATAGACAGTTTTTCATGTGACCTGCTAATGCTGCACCCTGGCTCTGTATCTAAGTGCATATGACAGTTATAAATGGAAATCAGACAACAGCATTCCTCAAAATCATGCTCACTGGGATCTTGCATTTGTGTGGCCAAAACAAAAACTCACTTATTTTTCAGTGAATTTCTTCAGTCTTACTGCAGAGACACAAGAGCAGAGAGAAAATACAAAGTGGTATGTGTGTTGCCCAAAGGGTAAAGCTGCTTAAATAATTATATAGCCAGATTCAAACTCTTCCTTGATTGTTTCAAGTTAGGGTCATAAGAAATGGTATTAGAAAGGGATTTTTCTTTGGTGTTTGAAAATGAAATGCCCTCATGTTAAAAATAATATTTTACTAGCTTTCATGTAATATTTACTTGTTTTTTTCCTTCTTGAATGTCAGAAAAATTTTGAAGTTCATTATGAATTTGTCTGGAAATACTATCAGTAGAACTTCTAACACACATTTGAAACCATTCTTCAATTAAATCATGGCCTAGGTAAAAACAAACAAACAGGAAACTGTAATTTTGATTACCGATGAACCAGTAACTCATTATCAATGAACTGGTAATTCTGATGAATAGCTGATCAGAGAAAAGGTTTTTCTGCTATGAGGAACAAAAAATTATTACTTCAGTCATATTTGTTAAATGTAAATGAGAAAGAAAAACAAAACTATTTTCAACAGACTCCCTGGAAAAAAAAAAAAACAAAGCCCAAACCAAAGAACTTTGGTACACATAATAATGACAGCTGTAAACATCAGTATGAAAAGTTAGAAAGAGCAATTATTTATGTCACCTTATATCCCTAGGTATTTTCTAATTCTGATATAGAACAACTTATGTAGTAAATATGTCCACTAAGATGCCTATCTAGCTTCATTTTTTTATTTTTTTTTTATTTTTCAAGGGACTGGTAATTGTATAGAATTAGAGAATCATAGAATATGCTGGGTTGGAAGGGACACATCAGTTTCATCAAGTCCAACTTCTGGACCTGCACAGGACACCCCAAGAGTCACACCATGTGCCTGAGAGCATTGTCCCAATGCTTCTTGAATGCTGTCAGGCTGGTACTGTGTACCCTGCCCTGGGGAGCTGTTCCAGTGCCCAACCATCCTCTGGGGGAAGAACCTTTCCCTGATATCCAGGCCAAACCTCCCCTGACACAGCTTCATGCAATTTCCTCAAGATCTGGTCACAAGTAAAGAGATTGGACCCTGTCCCTCCACTTCACCTAACAAAGATGTTGATTACAGTGAGTCTCCCCCCAAACTGCCAAACTCCTTTTCTCCAGGCTGAACA